>JAULCC010103064.1:0-14143 GCA_032358795.1 Nuttallia obscurata
GACACAGAGTGCACCCGGGTAGAACCACCGACCTACCGCAAGCAAGCTGGAAGGCTTCCTCACTTGAAAAATCCGAAAAGCCCAGACCGGGATTCGAACCCACAGCGGTGAGGGGCTGAGAGATATCAAGTCAACGACTACAACCACTCGGCGACGGAGGCCCCCTCCGTCCTCATTTTAAATTTTGATATTAAGATATTTTTAACCCTAAGCCTGCTGAATAAATGGCGTCTGCTTAAACTGTCGTCTTTCTAGAATTTAACATTCATCAGATTCGCCCAATGTTTGGTGAACCAGTTGGCCGAGTGTCAAACATCTTGGATCCTGATTAGACGCCGAGTTACTTGGCGTCTTATCTGGATCCAAGCTGTTTGTAATTTCTATTACGTTCGCCCTTAGCAGGCTAAAGGTTTAACTAAAGTAGTTAATTTTGCATGTCGTTTCTATGAATGGAAGTGGCATGGGGCCTTTAATTGTCATGTCATCAGACAGATAGACCCAACGAAAATGTTCGTCTAACTACTCTATATCAATGATAGACGGGCGAAAGTCCGCCATTTCTACAAGATTGATGTTGTTAAAAACTCATAATCCTATGTGTAGTACAAGTTACTTACATATCACGCTGATTACAATGAATGTAATGCCTTTAAATGCTTGCATAAGATGAATTATGTAATGACAGTATGTGGGTTTACAAAAAACATTTGATCGTTAGGTAAAAACTTGATACTAGCAGTGCGTACCTCATATATTGTGTATATATGCATAAGTATTCGAAATACATCTGAATTGGTATCAATATTCTTCTCCTATGTACTTCGATTACCTCCAACAATAATTACAACTACCAGAGCCGACGACTGTGTCCTATTTGTTGTTAAAGCTGGTTTCGAAATCGTTGTTAGCTGATTAAGTTTAATTGAAACTTCAATGAAGCTTTATAAATAGCATTTTGTCTCTGTTTCTCTAACTCGCTCTATATCCGTCTATTCGTATCTGTCCATCTTCTTTTTCATTAAGCCCGTCTCTTTCTTGGTATAAGTTTCTTACTCTCTGACTCTTCCCGTCTCTCTCTCTCGACACTCTGTTTGTTGATATTTGTTATTGGAAGCTAATTATGATTATATCACCTTCTCTCCGGATCGGTCGATCTTTAGACAATGCCTAATGATAATCATTTGAATTTATTTGTACTCCATTCAACAAATTGCGAAAAATCACATTTTTATAGTCATCAATCAGGCTAGATCTAATACAAAATGTGTTGTTGTTGGTTTTTTTACATTTTATTTACAAATTAAAGTTACTTGATAAGTGCATAATATTCCTAAGTAAACACGGCTACATAAATTTCTACGTGTCATGCTATTAGGTTGGGCCTAAATCATGTACCGCACAGTAAAGTCCATTGACGTGTTGCATATATTACAGCCGGTCCCAACTGCACCAGAACAAGCTTGACCAATTTGTACCTTATTCGTTTAAACTCAGTTTCCGTCTAGCTTGCATCCTTCTTAAACCACATCCAAGTAGTACTTTTAGTACTTTGATTATTAGTTTCATTTTGTTTAACTGTTAATATCATATCCCCCTGAAAGTAAACAGGTACGATTCTAATGGTTTAAAACTTCTGCCGTATAATCAGTTACGACCAGTAAGTAATAAATCGATACTTCAATCTGGGGGAAACATGACTACAGAAAAACATCAGTTTATTTGACATATAATTTATTCGTAATAAATAAACAAAGGTATACATGAAATATATCTCCATCGAGACTGGGGAAGTAAAATTTGCGTAAAATTATATACATAATTATATCAGTCATCATTAACAACACATATATTTATTCAACAAGCATCACAAGAACGAACAGCTATTCTCTGTGATTGTTACCGTGGAGACGAGTGCGTATCTTATATATACAAACGATATACTCGAAGTGGAAATGTATAGAACTTCTGGTGAAAATGTCGTCTGCTTAATTTTTTCAAAAAGATTAAATATTTCTTTTAAAAATAATACCAAGAAAAAATTGCCTGAATGGGAAATTTAACCCATGTCAGAATGTATATCCTGGTTTATTTTACACTTGTAGATATAATTCATATTTTTAAATGACTTTCGGTTACATATACTCTGATGTCGTAATTTTAATATTTTTCCCTTTCTGACAAATCCATGTTACAATAATGTATCATTTCTATATTTTCTCTGATAATACACTCTTGTTGCACTTGTCCCACAGAGTAAGTTAACAACTATCTCCTTGAAGCTAACAAATTCACAAGAAATAAAGCAGAATCGGTAAATTCATAAGTGGAACGATAATGCAGAAAGCAACGCAGAAATTTGAAGAAAAACAAACTTTTATATATATAAAGGTGTCAACAAATACAGAACATGCTCATCTCACTGTCTATATTACCCTTAGTTTAAAATACAGCAAAACAATTCTTCAGGACCACCCAATTGTCATAAAATAAACATTACACTATCCCAAAATAAAGTTGTTTTCTATGTTTATTTCTAACGTTTACTGCCATGTATAACAACATATTTTAAATAAAAACAGTCTTATGTTTCCAAAGAGTGCTAGTAAATAGAGGCTCCACCTTATATTAATACTAAGAAGTATTTTCTCCCATTTCTCCCAATAGAAGATAAGGGTTTTGTCAATGTAAGGTAAACATATCTTATATGTCACGTGATTTACCACTTTATAAATAAGTAAATTATAGATTATAGGAGAACAATAATCCAGCATTCGTTTATTAATGATGGAAAGGAATATCCCATCCTTGGAATCAGATGTCTGACCGTAAGGTGGAATATTCCTATCCTACTTGAATACTATATGGTGGAGTCCTATAAACCACATGCTAGTGACAAAGATGACTGAATTGAATTTTAACCTGGTAATGATTTATGTTTTAAATAAACAAAATTGTCTAGTAACACATTTTGAACTGAATATTTCAATGTTTCTTTGTGGTATATTCCGACAGCTTATAAAGAGAACCACAGCTTCTTCAAATTATGTAATACATATAGACAGACACATTAAGATATAACTCTTTACTACTATAGTATTGATCAATTTATTACCAGAGTAAAATGCTCAAAACTAAGGTACTAAGAAAAGCATATATATAAACCTTAGTTTTGAGCATTTCACTCTGGTAATAAATTATATATATATATTTATCACATGACGTTGCTTATATCCGGTGTTATAATAATCATCACATATTTTCTTATACAAACAACACGTTAAATAAAAGAACCGATTACGTCACAAAATCGATAAGAAAAATCTTATTAACCTCTTTATTAACCTCTTGTTGTATTGTCATGTGATAAAAAGAATATCAGATTCGTTTTCACTTTATATAAAATTTTATTAGACTCGTCCTGGAACCTTTATTAAGCTCGCCATATGTTATATTAAGTAAAAACTCATCAGATATCCTCTATATATATGTTGTTAAATAACAAACATGTTTAGTTGTTGTTGTTTTAAAATTAGGCTAAGTTCTTGTCAATAAAGCATTTAGACGTTTTAATCTTAAAAAAACTGCGAATCCACCAAAGGTTTCACGGCTTCGCTGATATTTCGTAGATAAAAATGACATAAGACAACTAGTATAGTGTGCAAATGAATATATAATACAAACTTCGAGGCATCTGTGTCGACATTTAAATAGCACATTTGGATTGAAAGTAACATGTTATTAAAGGTATTTAACTTATAAAATATAACTATGAATTCAACTTTTAAGTTAAAGTACCGATCGCAGCATTCGAGACTATCCGAATCTAACATAGGCAGCTATTTATACTTAATTATTTCAACATAGTATTTAACAACCTACCAACGGTTCGTACCCCTACTGTCAGCACTAACAGGTGAGACAATGTTGTCCTCCATCAAGCATGGCGAAAGGTCACTAAGTGACATTAACATCCCATAGTATCTTTATAATTCCTAACTGACACATTTTATCCGCAAACATATTTTCATTTTTGTATTATTTACTATGAAAACAAATCGTGTGTTGCTCCAAAGAAAGCTAATACATTTCCTGCTAGCATTTGGGTGTTACTTTCGTGCTTTATCTACAGAAAGACGATCCGCGGTTGACACTAATCCGCACTTCCGCACGGCGCACCGTCCGAAGTCTCCGGAAGTTCTCGGCACGTGGGGTCAATTTTATTCGTCTGCGGCAAACTTCGCGGCATCATTGCCTGCTGTAGATTAGCCATATGGCAATTCATGTACGTATATTGGAAACTAGTCTGTAACTGTTTAAGATTGCTCTGCAATTGTTGCAGATTGGGTTGTGAATAATCTATAGGTTTTTGTAATATATCGTCTATCCCAAATGACCGCACCGGACTAGGGCTCGGTAAAACTTTGGGTAAAGATAAGTTCAACGCCCAAGGCTGGGCCATGAAGTTTGTATCTGATACAGATGGTGTGATATTCTGGCTCTGGGGTCCATATAGTCAGGTGGGCGATATCTGCGGCGCATGTGTTGGCATGCTAACGGGCGATTCAAGATTTCGGGGCATGTCGTCATTCTCGATGTCGATCTTCTCCTCATCGTCGTCGTCAAACGATTTATTGTCGTCCATATCCATGTCGTCAAAATCTGTGGACGAATCCCGGTCAGGGGAAGAGGTCTGGTACTGATCGTGCTTGTCCGAGCCATGGCTGTTGAGTCTGAAAATATAAATGTTAGTTTTAAAACTTAAATTTGACATTTGTTCTAGAACGGTATCATGTGTCATTCAAACATAAGAGAAAACAAACGGCAATCATCGGTGTGTGGTTGTTTTTTGCGATCGATCTAAAGTTATTTCAAGGGTCAGTCAATAACTGACATAAAAAAACAGTTCTAAATCCTGATGTCAACACTGTATTTGAGAAACGAAAAGGCTGTTGTGTCTGCTTGTGAACAAACTTTTTAAATCAAGTATTGGATGAAGCCTACAAGTTTACATATCAACAGTTGTTAATATTGCGTATGTTCTTCGATTGCAGCTGTAGTATACTTTTCAAACAATTTTGATGTAATCCTAGGCCCGTGTTCATAAATCCTTTTAGGTATTTTTTAATCTAATGACAATTTAAAGAGAAATTGTCTGCCTTGATTATTAGTAAAAGTCATAATCAGTTTTTCTATGTATATTCCTTTTACCATAGGTTACTATTATAATTTAAATAAAATGCTATCATTTTGGAAACCCTTGTATCATATGATAGTCTATGAAGATGTTGAATTTGTTAAAACTTAAGGAGTTTCCTTAGTTTTCCCCTAACGACCCCTATAAAGGGCCCTGATGTTTGGGATACCATCTATACTTTATTGCGTTTCTCTTCTTCTCTCTCACAAACAAGAAAGAGCAAAAATAAGACGTATGTCGACAAGTCAAACCGATAGATTTCCTTTGACATTAAGATCAGGCATTACGATATGTTGAAAATAATGGTCTTTTCAATAAGATTAGCTGTGGTTTCACCTCTTTAATATAATCTTTTTTTCAAAATACAAATTTTCTGTTTGCACAGTATGACTTTTGTGGGTAGAGCGTTCTCGCTGAGAATTCTTTTTCATAATCTCATTTTCGTTCAAATCTAAAAAACAGATATTTAAACCTTGAGAGGTATATCCGTTAGCAAGATTAATTTCAATATATCCTCTAAAAACGGTCCATTATTTGCTTTTCTTTAATCGGAAAGCTCAAGGGTCAGAGTGATTGGTTTCAGAATAATTACTCGAAATTACAACACCAGAGTGAGCGGCTGTTTGACTGGCATCCCCTTTGTCTTCAAGTGAAGTTTCATCAAAATCTGTCCAATACTCATGGACGGCCAATGAATGTTTTCTATTGATTGAAATGGTTTGACACGAATTTGTTTAATTTTCTGCGGAAACTATTATCGTCGGTATAGAGTCTTTATGTAAGTATCGTTTTCGGTAAACACTCCTTGAATATCGTATTTTGCGAAATTTAATGGGATTCAGAAAAAAAACGAAATTTGAAAGCTATGTGGTTTACGACGCACATTGTGATTTTGTCCAATAGGTTAAATATAAATGACAAGTTATGTTGGTTTTAAGCGGTGAAAAACAAACAGATCATGGTGGAAAGTGTCTTTGAAAAGTGTTTCAGAGAAAAGATATTGAAGTGCAAGCGGGATTGGTGACTCATACATGTTGCACGAGAAAACTTGTATTACGACATCGGCAATCGATAAGACACAGAATACAGCATGCATCTCTCTATATTTGTTAACCTTGATTGATGTTTTTGCTATTCAATGTAAGTATATCGTTAATCAAAATCACCTGAAAAAATAAAACGCTAGCTTCATACATGCAATGTAATAAAGATGTAATTATCAAGTTCTATTTAATTATCAGATGGCACGACAAAATTGTCTGTAACGACACTTTTGATACATGTAACAGATCATTAATTGTTACAACATGATATGTCTGTATAAAAAATAAGCCGAACTAACTCCGCTGTTTAAAAAAAACAAGTACGCTTGTACGAAATATAATACTATTTCATTTCATGATATTTCTCAAAAAAAGGGTTCAAAATATCATCTGAATTTCAACTTTTTCTGTATTTACCAGAACATGTGAGTTTGTTTGATATATATTACATGCGACACACGAAACCACCTCCCAGAATTCTCTCGTCGAAATCTAACACTTTAAGCAGATTTACCTGTTTACTATAGAGTCTGTCTATCTATTTAAACAAACATCGCTTGTATTCTATTTCAAATAAAAACTGGCCCATATCTTAATCGTATTTCACAAATACTGTTTGTTCTAAGTATATCTTTTTGGCAGGTGTAAAAATACGGGAAGAATACCTAAAACAAACAGACTGGCATACTGTTCCATTATAGCCGCCTTGTATCATCGCATTAGAGCTAGTTTCTCGGATTAAATCTTAACTCTGGTTCTCGTCTGCTTCTTGTTACCGTTTTGATCACGTGGTTCATTACATTTATTGACTTAGAATCGGCTTACGATGAGGTAAAGAACTTCATGGTATTTTTGACAATGATGTCATCACACCTTATATTTGTTCTGTGAATAGTTTGCTAATAGGTTATCAAAATTGGTATGTCTTCAATGTTTAATATTGTTGTACAGACATTGTACAGATAACGTAACTGTTGGAAAATATTTCTTTAAGGAAGTTGGCCATTGATGAATGTGTGTGTATGTATATTGAAATTAATCATTATGTTTGCTTAAGTTCATTCATGGCTGAATTATATAGGTACCGCTAATACCGGACCGATTCCGTTCGGCTAGTCAGACGTAACAGTAGTGATATTCATGTCTGCTCCTAGCTATCGAGTTATTTGAAACACCTACGTGAAAAATGTTACAATGTTAAAGCCCATTTATTTGTTGTTTCTTTCTTCTTTTTCTTTTAATTTTTTTTTATTTTTTTTTTATTTTTGTGAAATTTTGGAACGTAATATTTAGTACGCACTTGATGAATATGTTAACAACCCATTTCATCCTGGTGCACTGTTATAGAATATCTTTTTATTTGCCCGACTTGTTCAAAGGAATAGCCATGTCACAAAGAATATCAGAATACTTTGTCACACTCCCTGGTAAATACAATAAGCAGGGAGAATTACCCATGAACCTTTGGATGACATAATTATTTGTGTTTACACATATTTTAGAAAACATTACACGATAAAGTTAAAAGTAGTCAAGCATATTGTTGGTTAAAATAAAGTTATATTCTGAATCTACTGAATATTTGACAGATGAATATTTCTTCAAATTTTAATAATTCGTTGTACATAACATAGATGGTGTTTCCATCTGGTCGCGTCAATCTGTGTATGATTTGGATCTACACGGTTTGCAATTCCGATAATTTTTCGTGATCATTATGTTTTAAGTCAAACAAAAATTGCAAGTAAATTGTTTGAATTAAAACGAATCATGAAAAGAGGACACCACACCAACCTTACGTTTGATTTTTTCATCAAATATTTTACAGGATGGGGATGGGGCATTATATCTTTTTCATATTTGGGGAATTTCCTTCATATGTCATAGTTTTATGTTTAATTGAAATGCACGTGCTTACTGCAATGCACGTGCTTAATGAAATGTGGCAATGCATCATGAAATAAAAGAGCTGAATGCCATTTTTGTTATCAAAAAAGAAACTAAATTATCTTCATGTCCAAGATATAGAGATTATAGAACAAATATTTGCCCAAATAACGTAGTACATGAACCTAGCAATTTATGAGAAATGAGTGAACACTGACGAATTTTTGAATTAAAAAATTCAAACAAATATTGCGAGATATTTGAAAAAGGTTCAATGTTGTAGGCAAAACACTTTATTAAACAAGATGAAGTAGTTCCAGTGTCTAAATTTGAGACAGGATGATGGATCTGTTTATTTTGTTCAGCATGCATGACAGAGAACAAGTACGATCCTATGTTTAAGGCTGATAATGATGTGTTTGATTGAGTCCGTCCCTCCTGAGCTCTGAAAGCAGCCACTAGCATTTTAGAGTATGACAAATACTCCGCCCCCACCCCAACTCCGCGAAGGTTTCAAGTTTGGTTTTTTTCTACGAATCAGTCGGGTTCGGACTGTTTATATAAGATGGTCCTTGTTCACGTTTTATGTACGTTTGTTTCCCTCTAAAAACAATAGCCCCAAACTGCGCAGAAGCAAGGTTTGGTGAGCAATATTTTCTTTTTATATTGTAGGCATATGTCATATATGCCTTACTTGCCACTGAACATTAAAGACGTCGTCATTTCTTAATTATTGATGTCAAAACTTGGAGTATTTGTTTAGATATAGAGAGGAGTCTCAAGTCTGTGTAATGTGCTACATTCCTCGTTTGTTACTTTACAAGTCCTTGCCGCCAGTGTCAACATCACTGGTGCCATTTCATACAAGTAGTCCGCCAAACTCGGCACCCAGACAATACTGTCGGCTATTCATCCGCACAGCTATGTGGTTGTAAAGAAACACTTGGCCGTGTAGTTGGTAAATGTCAACAATTAAATTTCAAAATCGAAATTGTTAAAAAAATGTTTTAAAGTAAACCATTGGTGCCGTAATGTATGTATACAAAACTCAAATGTTTGCATAAGAAAGTTTTTTTATGAAATGGGTTATTAGCGAAACCTTGTTTAAACTATTTTGCTATACTCCATCGACGGTGTCTCTATAACAATCGTCTTTCAGTAGATATCAGGCGATGATACTTGATAAGGCAAGTGCTTCTAAATTACCCATTTCAAAGGGAAACATATTAAACCCCGCTATTCTTCGGGGCCGCGTGAAGGTGAGACACAAACAGTGTCATAATTCGAGCACCCGTATTTGATTAAGACTGCCATTCGAATTAAGCGCCAACTCCTCAATTCGCACACTAAGCATTTCACAGGCATGATCTTTACGGAAGACAAAATAGCAATGAAACAAAGTTGTCACTTTAATGCTAATCTTACAGTTCGCAGTATGAAGACTAGATTGACGGGTACTCGAAGATGTAATTTAAGCATATCAAGTCTAGATTTGGTAATTGAGGAGGGAAAATTAGTTTGTCAAGCACACGCCAGCAACCAGAGACAAGGTATCAGAAAAATGCATTCCGACAGCTATGCTCATGGAGACAATATTTCAGTACGAATTATCGTCTTTTCTCTGCCGTTCCAAATCCCCAACTTATTTCCTACACAAGATAATAACCAGTCTAAATAGTGATCAATGTCACTTCAACGCATCATCCGCGTCCTGTGACTTATTCAAGAAGAAAACTAGAGCAGATTTGCAAGCGTCCAAATTGGCTTACGCTAACATTATTATAAGGTGAGCCATGTGGATGATAGGTTGAGAGAGCAAGGCGAAATTGATATGACATCCCAATGTATGAGAGAGACAATGTTTTTTAGAGGAGGTCAGGAAATGAATCACGAAGAAGACCGTGTCTTTAGTGCGAGACAAATTTAATCTATGTTGAGAAATTGGCTTAGATGTCATCCGGTTCCGCGAAACGAGGCTCTCATGACATCCCCAGCTTCATGCTGAAAGGAACATGAACCAGCATGCTTCTGTGAGCTCGTGTTATCCTTTTTCAATCATTATATCTGACAAATGCTCTTTCATTACAGCAGAGCACACAGAGTCTCTTTTAGCTATCAAAAACGTTGGGCTATTTTTCTCAGATTATATGCAAAATGGACTCACTGAATGAAATACTAATCAATTTGCATATTTTGGCGAAAGGGATGGGTTTGTTTTTCCACCGATTTTACTATGTAAATTTTCTCAGAGATTCATACCCTATTTTCGTATATGAAGAACAAAATCTGATGGATCCATATTCTAAACAAATTAAGAACTTGCTTTTAGCTGGCCTAGGTTGTATACAAGAGCGACTGGATAATTTATATATTTGAAATTCCGAGTTTCAATAATTTTTTAGATGGCTGGTTACTTTGCTTCAGTTCTTAAACTAGATCTGATATTTTACATACTTTTTAAAATTGCAATAAAAATTGTTCTCGAATGAAAAGTAATTTTGAATTGATTGTCATTGAAATTTTGAAACTACTCTCTATGAAAATATCCCTTGTCAGACCATTAAGAAGGAAAAAGCAATGCTAGAGGAATAACATCGTATCACAGTGTTTTACACTGAGAAATTTAAAAACCTGGGCAAAGACAACACCTGTCGGTTTCTCCTTTAAACAGGTTTCACAGGTGCTAAAATATTGCTGACAAATTTAAAATAGTGAAAGGAATTCGGTAAATAACAGAATTACATAAGCCGATTGCTGTGGGACCAACGCAGGCCTTGATCTTCAGCAAAGAATTGTTGCATGTTTTTACGCATACATCGTTGTAACATACACATTGGGCTTCAATGGATATTCTCCAATCCCTTCTTTCTCATAAGCAACCATCCTAATTGGTAAAAACGTCCTTGTCATTTATACTTATCAAACAATAAATACTTGCCCATCTTACCCGACAATAACCCCGAGTCCATTTATCACCTTTTCACACGTGCAGTGTTGAATAGAGATGTTTTCTATTTCTCCAAGACCCCTATCGGTGTGCTGATTGTTTTACATGATCCTTGTGACACCACTAGCGATACTGCGGATCAAACCAGCCCATATCAACTACATACTTTAATCACCCGTCAAATCTTCGGGTATAATGCACAGCTATCAATATTGTGTCTTCATTACACAACGTTATAAGCTGTAGAGGCTTTCGGTGATATGAGTAAAGGATTCAACCAGGGGACACGATATGGGGACGCAGGAATGCCCTAGTGTTAAATATGAAAACTATGAGAGAAATTGTTTAGATCGTTGGGACAGGTGTAAAGAATAAACAAATGTACAATAGGGATATTTCCCTTATCTGGTAAATACGGTTTGGGCCATATTCGGGTATCAACAGGTGGTTCTAACAAACACAATCGATATCAATATTGAGTATTATCCCAGGCGAAGCCAGACAAAGTGAAGATAGACAATTGAAAAGATCGGGCCAGAGACAGGACTGAAAACGAAAAGTTTCTTAATTAAGTCTCCAGACCAGACCATACATGCCTGCTGCTCTGCCCTGCCAACTAAGAAATGCTAGAACGAAAGTAGCGGTGTATATTAACAGAAATTTTAGGCAGATTGATGCAAAGTAGAAATAAGATATTTAAAGTTTCAAGAGGCGTAGATTACAGCTATAAGGAATGATTTGGTATGAATTCAATCATGGTCAGTTTCTTAAAATTTTATTCGGACAGGGAAACGAAAACTTCTATTGCGCTAGTTTATGTAAATCCTTTGTCTGGTGTTGTATCTAGTATATGTTCGGACATTTTAATGCACTTCTGTCCATATGTCGCGGTCAGCCACGTTAAGGCCTAGCACGGAATTATACTTTACTTGTATAAATCCTTGGCCAATCTTTTGAAATAAAAACTAAAAACAATTAAAATAGTTTCAACAGTTTGTTTTATTAGATTGAATCTTTCATCAATGTTTTCATTAAACTGACTTATACCTTTACCTGTATCTTATCACGGTAAATTATAATTATTATACACTTTGTGAAGTTTACAAATACTTTCATGACACTATAGATATGCTTAAATCATTTTATTATTTTATTATTTAAAGTATATCTACGTTTAATGAAATAGAACAATATTAAATGTCTTCTTTCGAATACAGAATTACATTTAAAGGCCGTAGTCGTTCGTGCAAAACTACTGATAGTTTTTTTTATGTACGTGTACTATGATTCGTTCCCATGGTAGCTACGATGACGGTGGTTAATGTGAAGTGTGGTCCAGGCCAGGGTTATACTGGTGTGTCTATGCCTTTTTTACCCGCTGTGTGTTGACATAAACGGTTCAACTGTGTCTAATATATTTAGACAGTGGGCATTCCCATCAACAGTGCTGTTATTTAGCCTCGAAGAAATTTGCCGATCGGCCATTATCCGTTCAAATAGAATAAATGTCATACATTTTAATATGTTATCTTTACTGACCACTGTAACTGACCGTTTCCTCCCGTGAATAGATGTCTAATGCAGCTTCTAATATATTTACAAACATACACAAGTGTCAAAGCTATATCCTCTTATCATTTTCTGCTTCTAAAATATCTATTTACGCGCCTATACATTCGTTTGTTTATTTACAACACGTGTTATTTAAGCATCCGTGATAGCATTAATCCACTTGATTTCTCCATCTGCTGGTTTATCAGACATATCTAACCAAGCGAAAAAAAGAAACAGACTAAGACCAGGCTTCGGGTCATGTGAAATTTTCCTGGTTGAAGAAAGGAAAATATTACATACAATGACAGTTTAAAGTGAAATTTCGTGCTATTACAAAATCGTCATGTAGGGATTGTTTGAAAGATTGCCAGGGAAATTTTAACAATAGAAATAAGTTTCATAAATATTGCTGTTTCATTGCCGCAGAAATGTAATGAAATTCCTTCGTTAGAAAAAGTTCAACTTGAAATACTCAGATATGTTTTTATAACTTTAGAAACTATTTAGGCTAACGCATTATACCAGTTTAGCGCCCTCTACATTACGTTAGCTACGATCACAAATGCCGATTCATTTGGAATTAGGAATAATTCTTCATATAATTCAATATATGATTTAAATTGAAGAATAGTTTTCAAGTTTACATAGTGATTACAAATACCTTATCCTACTGGACGTGTGTTTTGTGAAGCAATACGCTCAAGGTGACGAATAGTATGAGCTACCATGGGTTTAAGATATTGTGACTATTTGAAAACCAGTTTTCCTTCAGGTTATGTTAGTTAAAAGAAAAGTTTACTATATCAACTAAAACAATATCTACGTCACACACGATAAATATTTTAAGTTGTCTTTTTATGATAACGAGTTATGGTTTTACCTCTATTATTTTACGTTATATAGCTATGTAGCGAAATACGGCAGGAGGACAAGGACAACTTGTATAGAGGTAAACACGTGCATTTAACACCAGAGCAACACGCGGCGCAACTTCCTTAGTGACACAAATTCAAATATCACTTAAAAACGTAAACAAACAAGTAAACTTGACTAGAAGTGCATAACCCTTAGGCTGCTGAAATATTGTCTTCTGCTGAAACTGTCGTCTGCCTACAATTTTAAATTCATTGGATTCGCCCAATATTTGCAGAAACAATTGGTATAGTTCAAAATAGCTTGGATCCGGAGCAGACACCGAGTTACTCGGCGTCTGCTCTGATCCAAGCTATTTGCAAATTGTGTTACAGTCGGGCTAAGCAGGCTAAGGGCTAGGATAAATTTAGATAAAATGCAAACTTAGCTTCAAAATTCAAATAAAATGGTCCGGCTCTACGACAAATGAATAATGCATTGCATAACTGTCAGTAATTATGTCAAAAACAGGTGACACGCGAGCAATATTTATTGCACATTATACAAGAGTACAAATGTTGAATGTCTTACATCAGCAATATTCTGTAGTTAATAAGAAGGAGAACAAATATAAATTATGCAATATCAAATTTAAATAATATGATA
>JAULCC010103175.1:0-10435 GCA_032358795.1 Nuttallia obscurata
AATAAATAACTATAATATTATGATATTGAAATTATTAGTTTGGTCGTTAAGAAATATACATGTATATTGTTTTGTTTTGACAAACGCATTGTTCGGGTAATAGAGTTGTGAATGTCAGCAAAAGAATCACATACAATATTTCAATTCGATGTACTCTATGTACAAATGGGATGTCAAACAATAAAATGATTTTGTGTGTGCGGAAAGGGTAATAAAACTGAATAAATAATAATAAATACAGTATGAAATAGAGAAAAAGAGGGCACAATACAGAAAAATATGTAGTATGACAGTTAAGAGGTTTGGTTTTCTTAATGTAGTAGGAATGAAACAGTACAACAGTGGAGAATATTAAACTGATATGGCGCCGAAGTGATTTCTCTGTAACTGTTTCACCGTCTTCTGAAAAACGTATAACTTTTACAACTTTTATAAATCCGTGTATAACTGAATAAAACAGCAGCTTAAAGAGGAAAAGTCAAAATTTAGCAGACGGCATTTGCAAATTTGGCGCCAAAAGCTTAGAACGGGTTTCTCATGAGAAACACCATCTATTTATATCAACACTGTGAACATATCTCAATAGTTTGTTCCATACAATAAACCTTCATTAACCACCAGCCTCTCTCAAAATACCAGGACTGATGTTTCAAAATAGTGTAGCATTTGAGAGGTAAATTGTCTACACTTTATACATTGGGGACTGCATATGGGTATTGGACGCATTTGTAGTCGTAGTAGGTAATATAATAATTAATATGAATCACGTGATATGAACAAAAAATTCTTAAACTCGCCTGTTTATGCACAATGTCTATTGCACAAGAAAAACGTCCAATTCTGTCATGCGTTTATATTCGCCTCTCGAAACATTTATAACATTTCAAAAATACAGAAACAATACATAAATGATTAATGGTATGACATTATGTACTCGCGATATAATAAATATTGTTTCATATAGAGTTTCCATAGTTACGTTATACAGGTACATGATTACTAAAGTAATTACATAAGAAATCACAACTGATGTTACTTATATCGTTAAATTTAATTGGACAACAAAAACAGGTCATTAATTCTTATCAAATAATCAATATATCACGGCTCTGTAGAGGAACACCTAGTGTATCTTCCTTCAAAAAGTCACTTTATCTCCACCGCTACTTACTTGTTCTTCAAAGACATCATCATCTTGAAATAAATCATTACTTATTTAAATGAATACGTTTAAATAACTTTGTCACAAATTAAAAAGCGTTAGAATTTGTCTCTTTTGGATAAAATAATGTATCTTTTTCCAGTTGGGAATTAGCTAAACACTGGGCTTTTCATTCTTGAAAGAATCGAATGCTTAATTTGACGTATGGAATATATATTCGTTATAAGCATCGAGCAAAGGTCATTCCGGAAAGCCCAGATATCTGACTCAGAAAAAAGATGAAGAAACCGTTGAAGAGGAAATATCGGAGCAGAATGCTTAAAAGGGTTTAAAGAGTTATCTCGCCTGTTCCGCCATTGTATGCAATTTTTACATTTACTATACTGTTATGTCACATCGCATCTCCTGGATATTCTATCATTGAGTCGGATGACACGATCTAGTTGAGATAAATACTGCTGAAAAAGATTGCATGCTTTTATATGCAACAGGTTATCTTCACATTGTCACGCTCGATCCGCCTTTTAACTTTTGTTTAATACTTTAAATTTTCATTTTAATACTTTGTGATATGTTTTAAAATGACCCGAAAGCCTGTTACTATCAGTGATATTTCGGCAAATTCAATGAATTCTCTAAATGTTAAGACAGATTTGGAAAAACTGGGGTAATAGGACGAGCACTAGAACCCATCGAAACGTTAGTGTTTCTCGAACTTAACGGACGAGTAGAGCTTGAAGAAATCTCCGATATATGTTCAACTAGTATCGCGTCCTCCTTTGTGGAATTGTGATTTGAAATTTTAGCTCTTGGAATTCTGTTGTTCCTTGTCGGTCGGGACAGAAGATGTTTGGGCTTTGGGCTACTGGAGTGTTCGTCTTCAGTTAGTGAACCTTTTGAAGATTCGGTATCCTTTGAAACAATCGAGTGGTTTACATTCGCTGATTTTCTATTAGCGTTTAACTGTTTCTTATACAGAAATAAATACTGATTGTTCGTCCTTGGCGGAGGCGAGGGTGAAGGGCTAGCTACATGCTCGGTTTGATTTTGACTTTTCCTCATTTTCAGAGGAGAGCTTGGTATAACCGGTTTATGTGGGTTAGATTCGTTTATACTAGTTCCATTATTGTTCGTCACTTTTGAACTTTCATGTTTTATCTTGACGCCGTGCGTTGTTATTATACAAAATTCATCCCCAGTATCGTTTAGTAGTTTGTTGACAGTTGGGTCTGGTCTCGGAACTTTTCCTGGAAAAGTTGACGCTCTTTTGCGAAATGGTCCTTCTTCTGACTCCGAATTTCCGGAAGCAAAGTTTTTCTCTGTTTCTGTCGTTAAACCATTGGTATTTGTATTAGTCTTCGTTGGAACCAGATTTGCAGCGGCAGTCTTTCTTCTTGCGATGGCATATTTAGTGGCGACACTGGGAAAGTATGTCGGCACAGTCTTTCCGGTTAATTGTTCTTTCTTTTTGGTGGGTGAGTTTGCTCTTGTCGTGAGTAAAACTTCATTTTGGGGTTTCGAGATGTCTGTGAATATGTCTATCTCTGAAATTAGAGGAGTATGTCTAAATGCTGTAATGTTATTCTTATTGATTTTTGTTTTCCATACAGATATTAAATTTATAAACTGGTTAAACCAGTATCAGCACCGAGAGTGTTTTAACTTTTTATACAAAGATGAAATAAACAAATTAACGATTCAGATGTTCTCACATTTGGAAAGGAAAAATTTGTTTTGTAAAACGTAACTGTGCATTTAACATGTTTAACACATATATGTCGTTAGAACCGCCATAAAAAATGTACCGTAATAATGGCAGTTTAGTGTTTGTATTTCTTTTATGGGATATTAGTCTAGCAGTTTAGCAATGTCAAATACTTTTCGTTCAAATTTGAAAACAACTATTCTAATTTCTTTCTATGCCTTGGTTATACAAAATGTTCATGTTATATTATATAATTTTTTTTTCACTGTTACAAGCTTTACTAAATATCAAAATTATTGAAATTGTATTCTTTTTAAATTGGATTAACTTTTATAATGATAAAAGTGATAGTTTGCCCTTACCAAAACAATACAGTATCACATGCCATTATAATGTACTGAGAAATGAACGTTACTGTTTATATTACAATACTAATGATATTGAAAATGGATAACATTCACATGTGTTTGTGCCTGTTTAAAGACCTTCACGCAAACTATGTAAAATAAATTGTTTTCTTTAAGTCCTTCATTTTTCAAGTACTAAGAATTGCTAAAAGCTTCAAATCGAACTTGTTAAGTCAGCTTTATATGTAAACGAATCACTTTGCATAGAATTTGCTGTACTAAACGTACAATTATAATTCCTATGTTTATCTCAAATAACATTAACTTTACTATACACCTTTTTCGCAACTGCTTAGACCTGTTTATTCTTTGAAAATACAATTTGACAATTTTGTAAACTTTTGTGTGTTATAGACGATGTTCTATGTACAAGTCTGAATCAAAGTTCCGTCTGTGTGTGTGTGTCTGTCTGTCATTTAAAACAGGTTTACTTAACTGGTGTCTCTTTTGCTCTGATGAAGCTACATCAACTATGTAAATCTGACTTCAAATGATTTCTGCGAACTTTCCTATCCTTTTGCAGCCGTCAACGATTTTATGAATATGAACAAAAGTTTTAAGTTAATATAGAACAAGTTACAGATTAGATCTTTATCTAAATCAAAGGCAAACCAAATATTAATGCAGTGTTTGAAAGGTTAGGGTTGTGTGCTTAATTACATGTAACTTTTGTGTGCTTAATTACATGTAACTTTTGTGTGCTTAATTACATGTAAATTTTGTGTGCTTAATTACATGTAACTAATGAAGGATATATACTATAGATTTTTCAACTTTTAAGCAATGCTTATTCTACCATCGACATTTTGAGGAATACAGTAACAGTTATTGATCATGTGGTTAGAAACTACAGTTAAAAGAGTTCTGAAGTCAGATTTAGACGAAGACAAGAAAATAAATCGGCACAGAGGCTTAAATGAGACTTATGGAAGGCAAACAGAAGTTTACTCTTTTATCAATAACCATCCTCCGTTTTCGCTATTTCTTTAAATCTGTGTAAAGGGAGACTTTTAAAGCAAACTGTTTCAGAGAGGATAAACTGAACAACGTTATACCGTTAATTAAACGAAATATAATCCAAATAATACTGTAACACTAATAATTATTGTTCATGGTATATATTGACAGCTTGTGCTGGGTAAGCCCGGTAAATAAACATTAATATTTAATTTGGACTTTCATACAAATAACCATCAAAACCGTCATATGTATCCCCTAGATATAACAAAAGCAAAAGAAAACTTATACAGATAAAGAAGAACACAGTTGATTCAGAAAATTGTGAATGGTCGTCTTCGTATTTCAACGGTCCGATTGAAGAATAAAGCTATGTGCACTTGCAATATACTGAGATCAAACATGTTAACAGTTTAGAAGACTGACTAATACTGTAACAAAATAAAATCTGCAGTGCATACCTGCTCTATCATCATCAGTCTCCGGATATAGTTTCCCTTCGTTCCCATCCGCTTTACTGTCTGGTTCTCGGATTTTCTGCTGAGCATTTACAGTATTACGGACTGTGTTGGATGTGTGATTGACCACAAGCCGGGTTACAGGAGAGGGCTGTGTTGCATTGTGGTTGTAATGTAGAATCCTACCGTTCATTTCCGGTCTATTCCTCACCTGAAGCAGTTGACAAAGGAAGAATAAGAGTAAAGGTGACGACGAATTTTTTACAGAACATATCATCAACATGAGAGAGTTCGATTATCTACCCTAGTTTAATAAGCTCGACTACAATGCGTTCAATAACAGCAACGGAAACGGTAGCATTATCCTTACATTTTCATAGTGGGTGAATTTTAAGCTAGGATCAATTAGAAATATAAAACAGCTATGAAGAACATCATGTTTATGCATTACTGTAATAGCTATAGCTTGATTTATTTAATTTGCGGTTTCAACTAGACCGACATAGCTCTGGTCTATGGCGACTTATGAAGACCCACCAAGTACCTCCTGGTTGGAAGCACCTACATTCTGCGAGCTAGATGTAAAGCTTGCTAAGACCCGTGTCAGGATTCAAATATACACCCTAAATTGGCGGAGGGTCAACTGATTAGAAGTAAAAAAGTAACTGTTCTCGGTAGTATGATACATTACATCTGCTTTTTAGCACATACTTTATTATACAGGCCCCATTTTCACAAAACTTTTCAAAAACAGGAATGAGGATCAAATTAATAATTTTTATTTTCTTATAAAGTACTGTTTTTAGAATAAAGTGTTTGAAACAAGTGATCCAAAATGCTGAGAAGAATTTGAACCTTAAAAAATATTTCAGTTGTGATTTGAAAAATGAAAAAAATTTAATTTACACTTATGAAATCAGAATCAACTTAGGAATCACTTTTAAAATCAGGATCAACCTTTCTTATGCAGTTTTTTTTTAAAGTATTAAACTGTTCTGCATATAGACAAACTATTTTATGTGACTTTCTGTAACAGTGTTTAAAATATCTGAAATATCAAATATTTATTTGATCCTGATTCTGATCCTGACTTTAGTTTTCATGGAGAGTAAAATAGAAACAATATTCAATTAAGATACAAAGTATTATACTTGTATCTTAACGATATTGTTTTCTTTCAAAAAAATTTCTTTGATAAAAAAATGGCTGCATTTCGCATTATTTTCTATCTTTTTGCACCTTTAGAACAACATGTTTTCTTTATAAATAGAAGGCATTTTGTAATAGAAACCCATTTCTATTCCACATCACATTAAATGTTTGTTTTTTTTTGTTGTTTTTTTTAATGTATTTTGTCAAAATGGATATGTCTATTTATATATACCGGACTTAAACTTCCTTGCTGAGTTCTATTCAACAGTCGGTGATCCGCAGCTATTTTCCCCGAAGCTCGCAAGTTCCCATAATGCTTGTTCAGCTTCCGCATAATCAGATAATACATGGCGGTGGCGCAGCTAGGCACGTTTCCGGTTACATACCGTATTATCTCCCCTATTCGGAATCCCTGATTTTCGCTCATGTGTTTGAGGATGCTATTGTCTAATGAGTCTGTTTTTACCTTATTTGGACATGGAGAACGGGAAAAAGGAATGCCGGGACCTGAAGTAAAGAAAAGTATTTACGGTAAACACTGACGACATAGGTTAAGATCAGCTATTGACTAAAGTACGTCTATGGATAGTACTACAACTCACACGGGTGCTCCTCCTCAGTCTACTTTTCCTTCAACTACGACATCTTTAACTACTTCTTTCACGATGACGATTACTACAACTATCTCAGCTACTATTACTGCTACTCTTTCTATTACCTCTACATTTACTACTACTACGTCTACAACTGCATCTTCTTTGACGACTAGTACTACTACAGCTACTTCAAATGCTACCACATCCACTGTTTCATTTTCTCCTTTAAATGCTACAACTACTATTTCTTTAACTAAGGACGTTATAGCTTCATATACCAATGGTACTTACACTACTGATCCAACTGCTACGCGACTACCACTTCTACTAAAACATCTACTACTGCACTAATGATTCTTCTATATCTTCTACTACAACTGTAAATTCGTTTACTGCTTCTACTACCATTACCAATCCTTCTTCTACTATACTGGTTATGATTATAAAACTTATATTACTACTATAACTGCTGCGACGACTACTACTAATGGCACTACCATTTCTTTCACTTCTATCACTACTATAAATGCTACTGCTACTACCACTGCCTTCACTACTACATCTACTACCACTACCATTACAACTTCTACCAAATCTATTACTACTACCAATACTAATTTTTGACTTTATCTACCATCAATACTACTTCATCTTTAACGAATTCTTTAGTTTCTTCTACTATAAATTACATCATGTGATCTAACTCTGTCTTGAATCACACTGGTTTGACTTTTTATGAGTAACGATCTCACGGTCAAAGTCTTTATGGCTGTGTTCGTTGTAAGACGTCAATTAATTAAGTATTTATGGCTGATCACATTCTTATCAAAACAAACGCAATCAGAAGTAATTTACGGCGGGTTCATGTGGTTTTTACCAAATACCAGAGTATTTTTACGCATTTCGATTCCTCTAATACGTTTGTACGTGTGTTTTGTTACCCTAAAAATAAGATACTTGTAACTATACTATATATTTATTTTCATTACAGTTTCATCTACATTCATATACAACAAAATACTTTAAAACTGGTAGTAATGGCTTTCCCTCCTTTACGATCAGGATTAGGGGTTAAGATTACCTCTCATTACCTGGCAGTAAACTTCAGTTAGTTAAAGCTAGGTGGCCAGTATACTAGGAGAAGAAGAAGGACAGTGGCTTTCACAAAACGCGATGGCTCTAACAGGATTCCGTTATATTACCGGTATTGCAGTCGTTATAAAATGGCTCTTTGGTCAAAAAAGAAAATAGGAAAATAGAGCTATCTAAATACTGTACGTGACAGCACTCGGCACTCCTCGGTCGATTCCGGTATCCTTCATCTAACCTCGGATGTATGACGATGTATGACGTAATCCGCCATTTTGAACTATTTGAACTTGGGATTTTCCTTCTAAACAACAACAACAATAAACAACAGTTGTTGCGGGCAGACACCGGTAAGTTGTTGTTTTTTGTATAAAAACTTGTAATTTGTGACTGCAAATAACAGACGATCGCATTGCTTGTCGAAATCTAAAGTTATTCAAACGCGGTTAGTTTTCGGATGTCAGTAAACCGACAGCGGCGAATCGCCAAATGTATCGGCGTTACTACATATCACTGACCGTCATACATCCGAGGTTAGATGAAGGATACCGGAATCGACCGAGGAGTACGTGACAGATGTTATCATTCCGTACATGGTAGCCATGAGAGCACATTTCGTATTTTAGCTCTAACTTTAGATCATGAGACATCGCTTTGCGCATGACTAGTTTGATTTTATTTAAGCAAAGCTGTTTGCATTGATATACAACAGTAACACAAAGTTTTACTACAATAATTTTATGAACGAGAATCATAAACTTAGAAATGAACAAAAATGATGGTAAAATGAAATACATGAGTATGTATAGGACGATACAATTATACTTACATTGACAATACAATAAATCGATTTAAATATATTTTATAGTATCATTAAAGAGTTAGAATAATGTGTTGTCTTTGCGAACATAGGCTTACTCTATGGACTTTACAAATTTACGAATACCGTGAGAGTTTGCAATTCAATCAATAGAGAGTTATGTAACTTGTTTTGTGGTGAAGGGCATCATAAGTAAGCTTATGCTAAGGGCCTTATAAATTTACGAATACCGTGAGAGTTTGCAATTCAATTAATAAAGATTTATATAACTTGTTTTGTGGTAAAGGGCATCATAAGTAAGCTTATGCTAAGGGCCTTAAAAATTTACGAACACTGTGGGAGTTTGCAATTCAATCAATAAAGATTTATATTACTTGTTTTAATGTAAAGGTCATTGGTATCGTATAAATTCGCAAGTCAAAAGCCCTGTTTCAGCAGAATATATCAGTGCGGTGGCGGTGTGGGCTTTTAAAACTAGTATAAACATTAACCTGTTCTCCAGGGGAGAATTTAAGAACAAAGAAGGCTTATGCTGAAAGAAAATCTCTAATTAAGCACGCATATGAAATTAACCTCATTCAATGACAAACGCGATTCATTTATAATTTACAATGTTGAAGAACATATTGAGGTCGTGATCATTCTTCAAAAGAATAACTTTGATTCCGACTGAGTTTAACGATTAAGCAAAACTCTATTGAGAGTTGCTTGCACTGAAACTACTTGGATATAAATGGCGATGATAAACAGACATGTGATATCCGACTCACGTGCCAAATCGTGCTTAAACGTGTACGTGTGAATATCAGACTTAGGTTTAGAAGAAATGCAATAAGCTTTTTCTGTCATTTTAATTGTTTTATTTTACGTTTTTGTATCATATATAAATTTTGATTAACAGATATGTTTAAAATAACTAGTAATCATATGGTGAACTTCGATACGTAGCAATGTGTATTCGTTCGTACGTGTGTGTTCTTCGCAGCAAAACCAAGAACATCTAAAAAATGCTACAGCCAGCCTTAGTATATCTCTTTTTCTTGATGTTTTACACTGAATTACACAGTTCGGTTCAATATATTTATTGCATCAAACATATACATTCTTATTTAATGCCTTTCTTATTTTGTTCTGTTAATCGGTTTATTTCAAATATGATTTGAGGTAATTAAGGATTTTAGGACCAATTTCTAATGTGGTTTGGTTTTTCAATCCCCCAGTATCTTGTAATAACAATTTTAAGTAGCTTTTGAACATACAAGTGCATGCATTGCTTGAGGTGTGCTATGTCTGATTTCTGCTTATTATATTAACAAAGACTGTATACTTTTTAATGTATATATTTTGGTTGTATTTTGACATAGGCGAAAAATAAGATACAATGTATGCATACGTGTTTAGTGTGGTAATTATGATTCAATGATAAATGGTATGGCTTTTTGTCACAAGATTGTTTGCGTCGTTAAAACACATAACCATGATGAGACTGATATAAACACATTTACAGCAAGGAAGTTTTTCTAAAGTATTCTATTTACATAAATAGATCATTCAGTTTACAGTTGTATATAATATATTTCTTTACCGAATATAATGAAATATTTGATCTAACCCTTAACCTGCTAAACGCGATATAATATATTACTTTACCGAATATAAAAAAATATTTGATCTAACCTTTAGCCTGCTAAACGCGACCGTGATAGAATTTGCAAACAGCATAGATCCAGAGCAAACGCCGAGTAACTCGGTGTCTGCTCCGGATCCAAGCTGTTTGACATTCTGCCAATTGTTTCTGCAAATATTGGGCGAATCAGATGAATTCAAAATTCCAGGCAGACGACAGTTTCAGCAGACGAGAATTTTCAGCAGGCTGAGAGTTAGGCTTACAGCGACTTACATTTGTACTACTTAATAATTGTATAATCTACCAACCAATTCTTATATAATGCCTTTCTTATTTTGTTCTGTTAATCGGTTTATTTCAAATATGATTTGAGGTAATAAAGAATTTTTAGGACCAATTTCTAATGTGGTTTGGTTTTTCAATCCCCCAGTATCTTGTAATAACAATTTTAAGTAGCTTTTG
>JAULCC010103286.1:9287-22438 GCA_032358795.1 Nuttallia obscurata
GGAGCTATTTGCGAACAGTAGTGGGTACGCTACACCGGGTTATCTGGTGGGAGCTATTTGCGAACAGTAGTGGGTACTCTACACAGGCTTATCTGGAGGGAGCTATTTACGAACAGTAGTGGGTACGCTACACCAGCTTATCTGGTGGGAGCTATTTACACCAGTACCTCACGAGGGTCTTTCTAAATCCTGCGAAGAAACCGATCAAACAATTTTACAGCGACATAGAAACGTTTCTTTTTGATTTAGAAAAGTATATATTAAGACGCCTTCAACATTTATAAGCTAACATCAACCATGGTTAATAAAAAGGGCGATGCACGGGGATAACTTTGTCCGTTACGACATTGAAAACAATGAGTAGACATTTATAGGTCAAACTAACACTGAGTTTACTCTTTTCATTCTGATGCAAACTTATTTACAAGTATGGAAAAAGCATAACTCTGTCCAACATAACCTTAGCCTGTAAAGTTTGGCTACAAGGTGACATTGTTGTAACAAAAGTTCTGTACATACATAATCTTAGCCTGTAAAGTTTGGCTACAAGGTGACATTGTTGTAACAAAAGTTCTGTACATACATAATCTTAGCCTGTAAAGTTTGGCTACAAGATGACATTGTTGTAACAAAAGTTCTGTACATACATAATCTTCTGATGACGCACTTTTGGCTTCTTTTTAAATATATGTACAGAACGTGGAACAGCCCAGCCAGGCGAGAGCTTGACAACAGGTTATGGCTATTTAGTAGTCAGTATAGGTATGCAATCATATTTTGCAATATAATGATAACGCCGTTTTGCAATGTATTTGGCAAACTCGTACATGTTTCCTGCACTGCATTTTATCCATCTGTAGTTGATAAGAGTAAAACTTTATATTTTAAATAATATTTTTTTTTATTTACATAATAGCAGAACACTGCGTACTGTTTATTGCGCTTCATGGAGCATTCAAAAAATAACGCAACCTTTTAAACCTTTTTGTGAAATAAACGATGCAAGTTTATAAATTTAAATTCTCTACATATGGTGCATGACTTTAATGATATTGTGATACCGATGTGTAAAGTTTTCCCATTGTACATCAGCAGTAATATCTAGACTGAAAACGTTTACCGGGCTATTAAATAAAATTACTTTCAACAAGAGTAACAACATATATTTGGTTCTCACTGTGTATACCTAAAAACATTTTCGATGCAAACACCAACTTTAAATATAGAAGCGATTCAGATAATTGCTAGATTTAAAAACTCAATTTTGCAGGAAATCGAACTTAAATTATCAGCCAATATATACTATTTTGAAACTAGCTTGTGAACACATGTCTATTTGGTCCAGATATAACACATGTCTTTTTGGTCCAGATATAACACATGTGAATTTGGTCCAGATATACAGCATGTCCTTTTGGTCCAGATATAACACATGTCATATTTGGTCCAGTTGTTACATATGTTTTTTTGTCCAAATATTACACATGTCTTTTTGGTTTAGTTATTGCACATGAATTTGTGGTCAAAATATTACGCATGTGTTTTTGGTCCAGATTGTATGCATGTCGTTTTGGTACAGATTTTACACATGTCTTTTTACTTAGATATTACACATATATTTTAGGTCCAGATTATACACATGTCTTTTTGGTCCAAATATTACTCATGCTGTTTTTGAAAAAAAGGTTTTATTGGTTGAGAGGTACGTGGCTCTGATGTTGTGGTTTTTTTTTTCACATTTTGGGTTCCGATTCTTGCTCTGTTTTCACATGAGGGAGATATCTAGGACATTGTCGGTGGCTCTACCAAAGAACTCGCCATGGATGGATGGATTTTAAAATAACCCGGCACAAATGTTAACATTGATGATACAAAGTGTCACGCGGAAGGATCACATCTATGCCTAAAAAGGTGTAGTCAGACATAGAGGTCAAAGGTCAAAATTGTTCGAGATTATGTTTGTCCGGGCTCAAACTTCACCATGGATGGATGGATATAAAAAAAAATCAGCACAAATGTTAACGTTGTTGAGACGGAGTGTCGCACGGAAGAATCACATTTATACCTTAAAAGGTGGGGTCATCTTTAGAGATCAAACTGGTCAAAATTATGTTTGTCCGGAGTCCACCCAGAATCTTCATTCTACGGGCTTGACAATGATGCCCTTTTGGCAACAAATGCCTAGTCTACCAACCAGTCACAAAAGTTCTAGAACTGATCTGCAAGTTACCTACAAGCAATTGTCGGGTTCACAAATATTTCTTATAGTAGACAGTAACCTTAAACTAAGTGACGCCATATAACCTGGGTTGTGTCAATGTGACTTTTAAACCAACAAAACAAAAATTAAGGTCACTAGATTTAGGGTCTACTTGTATCACAGGTCAGACTAACAAGCCCCTACAACGTCTTCTTCAAACAAAAACCGCAAATATTAAATAAAACGTTTTAGTCATCAAAGGATATTGTTTAAGTAGGAAGCATGAAGAAACATTCAAACGAAAACCCAGGCACTGTGTGGTTTACCGGTGTAATCGCTATTTAATCCGGACTTAATGATTTAATCAAATGGATAATACCCAGATAATCCGCTACTTGGACTGTCACTGATTACGTGACCGTGTAACTGATATATGGTATTACAGTGATGAAAGTCAGTTACCCCGTGTTGATAAATTGTTATATTTATTTTAAACAATCCACTACATAGAGTTACCTCTCTTCTCCAACCCTTCACACAATGGGTCCTGTACACGAGTCATGGTGTGCCTCCGCTTAAAGGTCCCGTGCCATGTTAAAGCATAGGACTTTCATGTAAAACAAACTGATAACATTTAACGGCTTAAATCACTACTTGCTTCTTTTTCCGTCACGGCCTTTCTGTCTGCTTGCCCTTTTTGTAATTCTATTTGTTTGTCTGCATCTCTTTCACCGCTATATTATTTCTCCCTCTGACTCGATATGTGTGTCTGTCTGTTTGTCTGTCTCTGTCTGCCTGCACATGTATGTATGTATGTCTCTCTCTGTGTATGGATGTGTATGTTTGTATCTCTCTCTCCCCCTCTCTCTCTTTTCTCTCTCTCTATCTCTCTGCCTCTCACCTTAAGGGTGCATTGGGATAGTGGATATGGTGTCCGCATTGCGTTCAGGAGGTTGCGGGTTCGAGGCCTGATGGGGGCATTTCTCCTGACCTTAATTTGTTTGACACCAAGTACTGGTTCTAACCAGGAAACGGACCCGAAAGTGTTTCTTCAAGCCATCGGCTTTCAACATAACCGAGCTAAAATAAATTAGTTTAAAAACTAAAAGCTTCTAATGGAATGTTATAACATACATGTTTACGTACTTAAGCATATCATACAAAACTTGCTATTTGAGTCTTTGTATCTCGATCTGCTGCCTATCGTATTTTAAAAGACGATGTTTTATTGTCCGGTTTACTGTGTCCTATTGATAACATTCCATTGCTTTGTTTAGGTATTGTGTGATATATTTGTAAAGCAGATTGTCATCAGTCCCATAGTTAGACACCATCGCCTAATAAGTTGTCCATCTCAAGTAATGACACGTAGCTATCTCTTACTGTAAATAAATGTGCGGTCACGCTGTCAACGCGTCCATTTATTACCATTTCGGTGGTCGAGCTTTAGCTCACACCCGAAATTAGAATATTGGTCTTGTGGTTTGGAATAAATTTGAAAATAGTGTAGACTCAGATCAGACGTCAAATAACAAGAACACCGAAAAGGGTATGTGTTTTTTGTGAAGAAAAATATTTCCATAAAATAACGACCTGAATAATAAGAACACTGACGATTTTTTTACGCAACAGAATGTAAATCTGACTTTTCAGCAAATCAAGACAATGATTAGATTACATAGCCAACATACATATGATATCATTAGTTCTGTGTACCCCTTTAGCATAAAAATGAGTCGAATTGTTCACATGTTGATAATGAAGTATAGGTTATATTATAAACAGGGTGGCAGTTGTGAATATTTTCAAAATGACGCGTTGATCTGATTGCCTCTACGCATTTCGGCGACAAAATCACGATTCAATGATAACGGGCTTCGCTTTTGTGTTTTTATCATCGGTTGAATGATTGACTAGGGGGAAACGAATAACAGCTATGTAACACAGTCACAAACTATATGGGTAGTATGGATTTGAATTTAAGTGTTTCGTTTTGTTTAAAGTGTGCATGGTTAATTGGATGCTGATTGTGAAATTTCAAAATAAAATCGTAAGGTGTTTGTGTATTATTTATTCAAGTGCGTGGTAATATTGGAAGTGTTTGGTATTCTGTACGAAAAACAGTAATTTTCTCTGAACAGGTTGGTAAATTTAAACTCATTAAAATGTAAATATAAATAAAGCTTGTAATTGATTAGGAATTGAATAAAAAATCGAAAGCGAGTCTTTAAACTTAATAGATATACTTATTCTGGCCGTCTGAGGAATAGGAATCAATGATAGTTACTACAGGACTACGCTAAATATAGAAAGTTCTAGCAATTTCAAAATCTTAACTTCTCAAGAAAATGTACTTTAGTGAGACTGCTATTTTTTCCAATTGATATCAGTTTTTCTTCTGTATCATATTATTTGTTAAGGAGTAATATACGTGTACGCGTATGTTATTTTTGTTTCATAAAAGCACATTGTACTGTGGGATTTGTATGTATATATGTATGGTACTTAAATAGATATCAAATTTTCAAAGACATATAGTTGATTTCCGACTAAATGGTGTAATCAATATATCATTACAGCCCAATGTCAATTTTCCTTTATGTTGGCATAACGTCAATATCGTTAATTCTACAACATAATTTGACTGAAATCATATCTCACATTCTGTAGAATATCTTCCTGAAAAAAATGTTTACTATCTGCTGAGCTTGTGTTAATAATACTTTTAAACTAAAACAAATATAATTTCAGCATTCAAATATAATTTTGTGTATTTCAAATATTGTACTTCTTGATTTTAGAGGGAATGTGTGTAGGCAACTCATCATTTTCAACCAATGAAACACTTAATTTCTAAGCCTGGTCCACACGCGTACTACAAAATATTCGGGTTCACCAATAAATCTTATACATGTAGATGCTGTTACCTTAACCATTAATAGGAACACCTCGGCAATTCCTTATGTGATATAAGAGAGTATACTTATTTACTAACTTTTCTGTGTCCATTTGAAATGGTATAGAACTTAAATGTTACAGACGTGTAATGCTTTCACCATGAGCAAGACAAGAGATGGTGCCAACTTGCATGTTTTATGAAATATCAATATTTAAGTAATAGAAATGACATTTAAGGACCTCCCTTCAGCACAAAAAACTGAAATAAACTGTGACTTAACAACAACAAATAAATAACAAAAGGAAACACATAGAAATTAAAAACTAGTGTAGCAATATGGCGACCAATATGGCTGCCGCCTTTGTCGCTGTAAAACGCTACTTCCGTATAAGTATGTTTCACTCCCCAGAAGATTTATACTCCACACTGAACCTTCTTGACACATGTTAAAGGCATGATAAGGCTCAAAATAGCAAAGATTTGCGTATTGTTTGTAAGTCAAATGAGGTGTATATCGCAATATCTCTAAAAATGTTCCTACGCTACTTCAACTATGAGAAACACAACACAAACTGAGAATCGAGTATTTATCAACACATCATTTATTGCATTCTTAACTCGGTGGAAACAACGGGACCCTCTCATCAATAATCAGAGATTGCTCATATACACATTATATTTACACATGCGCATGTCATCACATGCTTTGGTGTACACATTGAATACAACACATTGGTTGAATCACATAACGAGGCGCATTCGGGATATTTGACCGCGAATGTAGGGCGTCCGTAATACCTACCGAGCTACGGAATGTAAGCAATACGTCAGACCAATGTCATATCAGAATGAGAAATAACACAGTGATCTATCGATTACAAATAGTGGACGGAGTTTAACATAGTGAACTACACGTGTTCAGTGTTAGGTTTTATTCATGATTATGCACGCAGATACTTAATAACGGGATGCTATCACTAAAACAGTGACCTGTATTTCAGACATAGTAGTTAACTGACCGATTTAAATTGATATTAGTGAAATATTCTTGAAACAGGAAACATATCCTTACGACTTTTTAAGAATCACTCTGAACTCCTTGGCTTTCCATACGATTTGTTTCTGTATAAAATGAATAGCGATAGCTTACCAATCTCTAATCCGAGTTGTACCGGAAATGGCAGATCAGTTACAGTTTCAGGCTCGTTCTTATGTGATACATACTTAATTACGTGTCGCAAGTTGTCATAATGCCACACAACAGTTTGATGGATTTGAAACAAAACAGGTGGATTACGACAAGAGTGATACTTTTACGGCCTTTCATATTGTTCGGTAGGCCTCTTACCACTCTGTTTTTCTCGGTACCACCACAAATAAATATAACACATTGGTACCGGTTTGGTGTGTAGGGAATTAGGTATTTACAGGTTTCGTACGAGTCTTTGTTATATATGTCTTTTTTGTGTTCCGAGCGTTGCTGCGATCTTTATTTTTCGTTTCGATTAAGATTTGCCCAACATCGCATCATTAGCAATGGCTTTCATTTTATAAAATCTATTGCGGTTTTTGTTCTATCTGTCATGTCGTCCTGTAGATAATGCTATTTCAGGTTATACAAAAGGGAGACATCATCCATAGTGTTCTGTATTGAAAAACTATTGTTCCAAATGTGGTGAAATAACCATTATTACATAAAAAAAAAATTAGTCCCGTGAACTCGAAAGCAGGTCGAACTTAAAATGAATATAATAATGAGCCGGACGTGAAAGCGTGTGTGAGTGAATATGTAGAAAGAAACTGATGCTTGTGATGTACCAAATGAATTACGATTATTTTCCTTAAGGCTTCCTACTGGAAGAAATTGGCATGCCGATATCTGTCCCAAGAAATAAAATATATTTGTTCATGCTGCAACATACATTGTATTGAATATGGATTTTTGTTATAAATATCTAAAAAATTATACATTTGTATATTTTCCTATAAAAGACATTCTGCGTTTAATCTCAATTGTCCTGTGTATGATTTTAAACGCCCATGCTTATATCAATTTTCTTTATTTTCAGGCCAGTGATTCCGAAGATGAGTCACGTGACATCTGGCCTCGCCTCGATACAGAACTACGGAGGAAGCTAGGCAGGTAGGTATACTTGAAAAATGTTGAAACTCAGAAGTTGATCTAGTTTTTTGCTAATTCATGGGGATTCTACTTTTCCTTAGCGACGAATGATATCTTTTTATGAGCAACTTTTCATACACTCTAGTAATACGTGTGTATTATAAAATATTTGTAGTAAAATAGGATTTAATAACAATACATAAAGATATGACGAAAATGTATATTTTTTCAGTTCTTACATGTTCACCTCTTATTAAGTGGATTCAAGTCGAAACACAAGCCTAATTACAATTTCAAGTGGAAACACCAGCCTAATCACAACATCATGTCGAAACACCATGAAGTCGAAACACCAGTCTCATTACAACTTCAAGTCGAAACATCAGTCTTATAAAAATATCAAACACAAGTATAATCACAAGATCAAGTTGAAACACCAGCCTCATTACAACATCAGGTCGAAAAACCAGTCTTATTACAACATCAAGTAGAAACACCAGTCTGTTAACAACAACAAATCGAAATACCAGTCTAATTACAATTCAAGCAGAAACACCAGTCTAATAACAAAATCAAGTCGAAACACCAGTCTTATTACAACATCAAGTAGAAACACCAGTCTTATAACAACATCAAGTCGAAACACCAGTCTTATTACAACAACAAATCGAAACACCAGTCTTATTACAATTCAAGCAGAAACACCAGTCTAATAACAAAATCAAGTCGAAACACCAGTCTTATTACAACATCAAGTAGAAACACCAGTCTTTTTACAACATCAAGTCGAAACACCAGTCTTATTACAACAAGTAGAAACACCAGTCTTATTACAACATCAAGTCGAAACACCAGTCTTATTACAACAACAAGTCGAAACACCAGCCTAATCACAACATCAAGTCGAAACACCAGCCTAATCACAACATTAAATCGAAACACCAGCCTAATTACAATATCTAGACAAAACACCAGTCCAATTACAACATCAAACACCAGTCCAATTACAACATCAAGAAGAAACACCAGCCTTATTACAACATCAAGTCGAAACACCAGTCTCATAACAACATCAAGTCGAACCACCAGTCTCATAACAACATGAAGTCGAAACACCAGCCTAATTACAACATCAAGTCGAAACACCAGCCTAATTAAGTTTGATTACAACATCAAGTCGAAACACCAGCCTTATAACAATACCATCTTTGCTAACTAGTCTTGTTAGTAATTGTTTTTGTTTCTTTTTTTCATTTTAAAATTTTTTGTTATTGTATTTACGACGTCATTGTTCAGGTGGGATATGGTAGGGTGGAGGTAAGACGGTGTTAGATATTTATGTCCTTGCCATATCTAAGATATACATGATTGGTTTTAATGAAACCTGCAACAACTTATCGCCAAATGATAAAATGCGTCTCATACAACATCCATGCTTGTAGCTTAAAAGTCAATGCCACAATTGCATAATCTAGTCTGTGGAAATCTGTTCTCATGACACAGTCCCCTTTCTGGTAGATATTTGATTTTAGTTTAAACTTATTTATTTTAGCTCGATTATGTTGAAAGCTTATGGCTTGTAGAAACACTTTCGAGTCCGTTTTCTGTGTAGAATCAGTACTTTGTGTCCACAAATGAAGGTCAGGAGAAAGGCCCCCTTCGGGGCTCGAACCCGCAACCTCCTGAACGCAAGGCGGACACCATATCCACTACGCCACTGCGCCCTTAGATATTTTGTGACGTTATTGACGTTTATAGGGTCTGTATAAAAATGATTTACTCGTTGTTTAGCAATGTTTTACACGTTGCATAAAAGTGCTTTACACGCTGTTAAAAAATGAGTAACATGTTGTCTAAAATTGATTTTCTCGTACTGGTATGATACCAAGGAAACCACAACTACATTATACAGCTCACAGTCAACTCAGTTTTCAAATAGTCTATTTCAATTTCATATATACAATACTAGGATATATAGCACATCTTAACAAATGACCAAATGAAATGATAAACACCATACTACAAAGCACGCGATCAAATGTAATCAAAATGAAAATATAAAATCGGAAAAGGATACATTTTGTATCTGCCCCCTTCAGGCAAAGAGCTAGCCTATAGATGTTTTAGACACAGAAGTAGGCGACAATCAAACGAGATATGTGTCTTCATTGAATAAGTTTTATAATCATCCCTGGTTTAATTCAATTGTCTTTGAAGTCTAGCCCAGACCGCAATAATGTGATTATTTACATAGTAGTGATTTCCATACAGCTTGATGTCTACTTCACGGTTGGCTACCATTCATCTTCGTCATTTTACCTCTCATCTATATGTACTGCTTCAAAATCTTTCCACAGAAATTTTTCAAAAACACAACAGTAAGGTGAAAGATATTACGCGGAATGATGTCATACATTATACAGTCAATATGTATTTAAGCATTTGGCATTATTGAAATATATCACCGAAATAATTGATAATGTATTTAGAGTATAGTCAAAATTACGTTTTATTATCTTACGTGCGCCGGTCACCTGTACATAAGTTCATTAAGGTTTCCACAAATTATATAATGTGCATTGTTCATCTTTGTTACTTTGATAGTGTGTTGTAAAATGGTGAATATGAATGCAGTAATTAAATCGCCAAAGCAAAACATCAAAGTAATAGCAGTTGAACGCGACTTTAGCCGACAACCCTCATACATTGTTTCGTGTAACCTTACGCGCACATTATGATCGTTTAGCAGTACTCATGTTCATGCTTGATTTAATGACGAATAACATCAATATGTAACATCTTATATATGAGATTTAATTATGTTTTAGGTATTTAACATCACTGAAAATGAGATTCAAATCAATGTCATTTTTATATTTACTAACTTAAAGAGCGTAAGATATTTGGTCATATAACTGACAACTCGTGATGATTTGATAAAGAAAAACTATTAATTATCTTCTCTTGACAACAACGTCCTTTGTATGTAGATTATTTATTGTATAAATGTTATTTATGTATCACATGGGCCAAGTTAATTATTGGTTTATGTTGTAATACATGTCATAAGTGGCCTGTGTTATATAGACCACCTCGGAAGATATTTATGAAACAGAAATGGACTTGTGTCGATAGAATATAATTATTCATTAAATATTTTCTAGTACGACAGATATAGAGTAAACAGAAAAGAATGATGTATTTGATTACCCCTCGAAATTCTGTTTTGTTCAATACACTTGTAAAGACATTTCAATTTCTTGCATTAATGATAAACAATTCTTATAATAATGATAATAATAATAATAATAATAATAATAATAATAATAATAATAATAATAATAATAGTAATAATAACAATGATGATAATAACAATGATGATAATAATAATAAAAATTATTTTAATAATAATAATTATAATACATGTAATAATAATAATAATAATAATAATTATAAAAAAAATAAAAATAATAATAATAATATAAATAATAATAGTAAGGGTTTTGGTTACACTTGTTACTTCCTCTAGGTATTTGGTAACGTCGGTAGCTTCCTCAATGTCTTTGGTTACACTGAGTACTTCCTCTTTGTCTTTGGTTATATCGGTTACTTCCTCTGTGTCTTTGCTTACACGAGTTTCTTCTCTATGGCTTTGGTAACACTGGTTATTTCCTCTATGTCTTTGGTTACATCGTTACATTCTCTATGTCTTAAATTGCATTGGTTATTTCCTCAATGTCTTTGGTAACATAGGTTACTTCATCTGTGTCTTTATCTACATTGGTTACTTCTTCTTTGTCTTTGGTTACACTGGTTATTTCTTCTATGTCTTTGTTTACTTCGTTTACTTTCTTTGTGTCTTTGGTTACATCAGTTATTTCTTCTACATCTTTGGTTACACTGGTTACTTCTTATATTTTCCTGGTATTATGTTTATTTCCTCTATGTCTTCGGTTACGCTTTTTACATCCTGTTTATCTTTAGCTACACTAGTTTCTTCCTCTATGTCTTTGGTTACATTTGTTACATCCGATATGTCTTCGGTTACACTGGTTACTTCTTCTTTGTCTTTAATTACACTTGATGATTCCTCTATGTTTTTGGTTGCACTGTTTACTTTCTTTATGTCTTCGGTTACGCTTATTACTTCCTTTTTATCTTTGGATACACTGATGACTTCCTCTATGTCTTTGGTTACATTTGTTATTTCCTCTTTATCTTTTGGTTACATTTGTTACTTCATCTATGTGTTTGTTTACACTGGTTATTTCTTCTATGTCTTTGGTTACTTCGTTTACTTTCTTTGTGTCTTTCGTTACATCAGTTATTTCTTCTACATCTTTGGTTACACTGGTTACTTCTTATATTTTGCTGGTATTACTGTTTATTTCCTCTATGTTTTCGATTACGCTTTTTGTTTCCTGTATGTCTTTAGCTACACTTGTTTCTTCCTCTATGTCTTTGGTTAAACTTGTTACATCCGATATTTCTTCGGTTACACTGGTTACTTCCTCTTTGTCTTTGGTTACACTTGTTGCTTCCTCTATGTTTTTGGTTGCACTGTTTACTTTCTTTATGTCTTCGGTTACGCTTATTACTTCCTTTTTATCTTTGGATACACTGATGACTTCCTCTATGTCTTTGGTTACATTTGTTATTTCCTCTTTATCTTTTGGTTTAATTTGTTACTTTGACTATGTGTTTTGTTACACTTATGACTTCCTCTATGTCTTTCGTTACATTTGTTATTGCCTCTACGTCTTTAGTTACACTTGTTTTCTTCCTCGATGTCTTTGGTTACACTTGTTACTTCCTCTATGTCTTTGGCTTCACTGGTTACATTCTCTATATATTCGGCTACACTGGTTACTTCCTCTATGACTTTGTTTGCACTAGTAACTTTCTCTATATCTTTGGTTACATTTATGACATCGTCCATATCTTTGTTCGAACTTATTATTTCTTCCATGTCTTTGGTACCCACACATGTTATTTCCTCTTTGTTTTGGCTACACTGGTTTCTTCCTCTGTGTCTTTAGTTACACTGGTTACTTTTTCTAAGTCTAAGATTATACCGGTTACTTCCTCTATGTCTTTGGTTACTTTGTTATTTCCTATATGTCTTTGGTTACACATGTTTCTTCTTCTATGTCTTTGGTAACATTGATTACTTCCTCTATGTATTTGGTTACACTTATTACTTTCTCTTTGTCTTTCGTAACACTTATGACATCCTCTTTGTCTTTGGTAACACTTGTTATTTCCTCATTGTTTTTGGTTACACTTGTTTTTTCCTCTATGTCTTTTATTACACTTGTATTTCCTCTATGTCTTTTCCTATACTGGTGACTTCCTCTGTGTCTTTGTTTGCACTGGTTACTTCCTTTATGTCTTTGGTTACGCTAATAACTTCCTCTTTGTCTTTGGTTATTTTTGTTATTTTTTCTATGTATTTGGTTCAATTGGTTACTTCCTTTATGTTTTTGGTTACACAAGTTACTTTTGGTTAAACTTTTGACATCCTCTTTGTCTTTTGTTATACTTACAGATACTTACGAAATACACTTGTAATTTCCTTTACGTCTCTGGTTTCACTTGTAACTTCCTCTTTGTCTTTGGCTACACTGGTTACTTCATCTTTGTCTTTGGTTTCACTGGTTACTTCTTCTTTGCCTTAGGTTACACTGGTTTCTTTCTGTATGTCTTAGGTTACACTGGTTACTTCCTGTATGCCTTAGGTTACACTGGTTTCTTCCTCTTTCCCTTAGGTTACACTGGTTTCTTCCTGTATGCCTTAGGTTACACTGGTTTCTTCCTGTATGTCTTAGGTTTCACTGGTTTCTTCCTGTATGTCTTAGGTTTCACTGGTTTCTTCTTCTTTGCCTTAGGTTTCACTGGTTACTTCTTCTTTGCCTTAGGTTACACTGGTT
>JAULCC010103287.1:0-14139 GCA_032358795.1 Nuttallia obscurata
ATGAACCCGAAACATGTACTGGTAAACTTCAGCGTTGATGCATTACCGCTAGCTTGATAATTATGTCATCTGTTTTCACGGTTTTCATCGCGATCGTTTTGGCCTGAGTAAAAATACGAAATGGCTTGTTTCAGTGTATTATACGCTCCCCCAAACTCAAGTTCTCAATTTTAAGGAAAAAAGTGCATATAATTCACATAAAAAGACGGTAGATAAAAATAGAACATGAGTCACAAAAAGTTGACAATGATAGTTAAAGCATTCTGAGGGGATCTGAAATATCCTTGGTTGATCTCGGCAGCGTTCAGTTTAGAATATCAACAATGATGTGCTGACAAACGCTCAAATTAAAGTTTGTTTTTGCATTTCTTGCTTTTTTAGTTGCGTAGGAAACACTCAATATTGTGATAGACACCTCAATTGATGAGCAAAAATACACAAAATATCGTGATTTTGAGTGTTATTAGGGCTATAGGATAAATATTTTCCACTGAGAATATTGATATGCCGTATAAGTAAGTCTCATTTTTTTGGGGTTAATTTAAAGTTTCTATCCTGAAGAAACAAAAGTTGTAAATCGTTGAAACAATACCCTTGAAAGTTTTGTATGTTGATATCAAACTTCTAAAAATAATGATAATTGCTTCAGTTTTAAACACTTGAAACAGCCTATTTCTGCAAAATATCAGACTCTTTCAAATATGAATAAAAAATATTCAGTTCAGGAGTTCTTCCTCCTTTATTGTACGAGAAATGCATGTTTTGTGCATTAAATTTATCTAAATACATAGGAAGATTTCTATTGAAACATGCATAATCAGATTTGATTAAAATGTTTTCTACCCGTGATTCTATATTGCTTAAGAAGGGATCATTGTAATTTCTAATTTTTGTGAACATACTTCATGACTGTTCCATTTATTTTCAGGGTTTGAGTAAAGACAAAGATAAGAGAGATAATGTTAAGAACTCTTTCTGGGTCTATGATATTACAAAATGTAAATGGTAAGTTTCAACTCTTTCCTTCTAGATAAACACTATTGATTCATTTACGATTAAAGAAGTTGAAATCTTTTCAAGAAATTCCCATATTACTGAGGCTTTTATGGTAAAATGTTTTAATGTACCGATTTAATGAGTCCAAGCAAGATTAAAGAGTAAAATATGGTGGTAAAGGTACCTCTTCTGCCAAATATTATGCGCTACAATAAATAAAATGCATGTGGTTTTTTTGCATTATTTGTTATAATAATAAGTACAACATAAAAGGAACAAAATGAGTGAAACAAGTATTGGTAAGAACGTCAATGTTGATACAGATATGCATTCTCTGCATGCTCACTTGATAATGTTGTGTTTTTGATTTTATCACCCCAACAATATCAGAGAAACACTAGCTGTTGTATGTAGACTCAGAATTTAGATTGCCAACTCTGATTATCGATTTTCATCTACAAGAACTAATTTTACAGCACTGGGGAACATATTTTCAAATGAATCATAAAATAAAACAGCAGGTGCATATTGAGGCATGTGGGTTAAAATGAACATACATAAACCTATGTGTAGCTTCAGAAAATAGGTGCATTCACATGTTCCGATGCAATGTAGAAGCATTCCCATGTTCCCATATATGTACAACAAAGCTGTTACATCAGGTATGTAAGAGTCAGTTTAGCTTCCAGGCAATATCCATGAAATAACCACATCTTTCAAATTCTCTGGTTACTGGGTCAGTACTATCATTGCTTCATTCACAAAATCAGGGCAAAATTTTGCACCATTCCTGAAAATGACTATTTTTTGTGGGTGATCATTGGCTTAAATCTATAGGGAGTTACTGGTTTTGTGGATAGTCTAACACAGTTTTGGGGAATGGTTTATATTGAAAAACAAAATGTAAGGCCAATAAGTTTGGTTGATTGTTATTTTTTATCTTCAGGTCATGCATATACAAAAATGAAAATACTGGACAGCATTATTGGTCTAAGATGCAGAATGTCGAACCAGTGCCTAGATTTGCTCATCAGTTAGTTTATGACCATATAAAAAAGGTAAGTTTTTGCTTAGCTTCACTGATTTATGGCAAGTAATTTAGACAAAAGATTTGTTCTCAGATTATCTCAGTATTGAGTTTATCAGTCATTAAAATTTCAAACAAACATGTATAAGCCCGATTTGTTATTAGGTAATATCAGTTCTTCCTGCACCGGTTTAATAGTCTGAAAAAAAAAAAATAACCAGCCACTGTAGTAGTGCTGATGTTAGTCAGTGACTGGTTTATGGCCATTATAGTCGAGCTATGTAAAATTAGCATTCCTGTCTATTTCTCCATTAGAAGATTTTTTTCAATTTTAGCTCAACTTTTCAAGGAAAATGCTAGCTATTCTATTCATGTCTGTGTCCACGAACGCATCACACCTTAATAAAGTTTTTTTGAATCAGTTCATATTTTTTCACAACCATTAGAGATATTGCTTTGAAACTTTCAATACTTGTTCACCATCATTACCTTGATCAACAGACAAGAGTACATAACTCTGTCATGGCTTTTGTAATAATTATGGGCCTTTTTCAACTTAGAATTTTGGTTAAGTTTTTTGTACCCGTTCACCTTTTCAGAACCATAAGAGATATTGCTCTTAAACTTACAATACTTGTTCACCATCATTACCTCCATCAACAGACAAGAGTTCATAACTTTGTTATTGTTTTTGTAATAATTATGGTTCTTTTTTCAACATAGATAATACATTGAATCTTAGTAAAATTCTATGATTGACCCCCAAAAGTCGAGCACCCTGTCTTCCAACAAATCTTGTATTCTATTAGCTCTACTGGCCAAAGTGTGTATGTAAACAATTGCTTGTAAGCATGATAGAACCTTCAATCGTGATTGTATTTCCATGGAACTTATACAGTACAGATGCATGACTGTATTATGGCCCTTGAAATTGTCAAAATAAAGCTTGTGAACAAAATAGAGCCTAAATATATCATCCATAATCTTAAAACTTTGAAAGTAGTTAAATATATACTAGATATATTTCTAAAACTAGCCAAATCTGCCCTTGCATGACTGAATTATTGCCCTTTGAATTTGAAAAAAAATTGCTATTATTGAGCATGTGAACACAATAGCACCTTCATTTATAGACAAGTCTTTACCAAACTGATACAGAAGGTAGATATTCATAAAAACTCAGTTACTTATGAAAACCAGATGGGTCCATGTGTGACTGGATTACCTCTCTTTATAAAATATGTCAAATGGTATAATTGACCATGTGAACACTATAGTATTTTCAGTTATTAACTGATGTTTACCAATCTTATACAGTAAGTAGATATTCATAACAATGCAACTCCTTATAAAACCAGATAGATATACCGGTGCTTGATTGGATTACTTACCTTTAAATAAAAATTTCTAACAATTTACCTTGCTTTACTTGATTATTGACATTTTAAAATTGAAAAATTGCTATTATTTAACACTAGAGCACTTTTATTTTTATCTGATGTTTATCAAACTTTTACAGTAGTTAGCCAAGTGCACTTTTGCATGGCTGTTTATGGCCCTTAAAATTAGGAAAAATTCCTATAATTGAGCTTTTGTCCAGTAACTATTAAAAATGTTGCTTGGAAACTTTAGACAGGGTTTCCCATCACATCTACTTGAATAATCAAGTTAGATAACTTTTATTCTAGATGTAATGCTAACTATAACCCTTTATTTTTAGATATTGTGGTTAAGGTTTTGAGTGCAACTACATTATAATCCCTACCTCAGTCATTTCCACTGAATTTTTGTCTTTACAACTATGCACAAGAATCTAGTCTTAAGATGCAAGTAAAAAGACTTCTCCTAAAGACCTCGTGAACTGAATTCCTGTGCATCTCAACTCCTACCTGTGTAGATAATGCACAGCTATGAAAGAACTATTTCTTAAAAATAAATACATAATAAAACAATTTTTTTTCTGTTATGTTTTTAAATGAATTAGAACTAATGTCTAACTTTTGTGATGTTATAGTCTTCTTTTGTTTTGAATTGCAGGTTCATTATTTATTTGGAGGTAATCCAGGCAAAGAAAGCTTACCAAAGATGAGATTAGATGACTTTTGGTGTCTTCAGGTAAATACTGCTATACATTCACACATATATGTACATTCAACTTGTTTCTTTCCATGACCTGGCCTGGCAATGTAAATGTAACATTACTTGCATGCAATCCAAACTCAATCCAAGGGTTAGTTTAAATCACAGCCCATCCAAACTATATGATAAGTGGTATTGTCATTGTGAAAATATGACTTTTTTGTTTTACTTGCACCGATTCCAATTGGGAACTTGTCTGTTAGTTACATATACTGCTATTTAGTATTGGTAAAGATACAGTGGAACACAGCTTATATGTTAACTGAGTGCCTTTGGTGAGTGAGTGAAATGGGGTTTTACAGCACGTCGGCACACAAAGGCTATATTGAGCTGAGTGAGTGCCTTGGTATTAATTAGTTAAATTCAATCTTTTGTGTAAAGAGGTGTAAAGCAAGCACACAAACAAAATATTGTTCATGGTATTCTGCACCCTTGGATATCAATACTATAGTTGCTTTTTGCATCTCATCATATACTAATCGGAGAAATGAAAAGAAATAATTAAATATCAGACATAGGCCTAAGTCAGCCAATGAATTGCACTCTCATAAAATAGGTACTGGTAGTCTTTGGTTAAAGATGGAAAGTGATTAGTAGATAAATAACATTGAAAAGTATGCCCAACTTGTAATAACTAGATAAATTGTTTATTATTGGAGGTGATAACAATGGTAGAGATGATAAGTTTTTGAATAACACTTTCCTTATTCAATTTGGATATATCAATGCCTCATGATACAACAAAACCTATTTGCTTATCTTCTTATAATGAATATATATTAGCTGACAAGTTTTGATGAATACAAAAAAAAAAAAAAGAAGAAGTATATAGTGACCCAAACAATAAACAAGATTTTCTTCTCTTTGTTTCAGCTGTGTCGCCCCTCACCAAGCAATTTGTTACGTCGTTGCAAGTATTTGATTCGTAAGTTTAAGTTTCAGGAGCTGTCATGTGGCAATCCTCAGACAGCTATGACATATTTACAACAGGTGCTAGCTACTGTCATAGATCACACAGACAGTAAGGAAACGCAAGAGGTAATACAGTAATCTGCAGTTAAAGACTACTATGAGTACTTTAACTCTTTGTTGACTGAGAATTACTTAAACTGTCAAATGAAAAGAAACTATCTTTGTTAAATGAGAATAATCATTCATGTGAATGTTGACAGCTGCAGTGTAGGTTTGAGCATACTTAGGGTTAACTTACATTTAAATTCATGAGAGAGTAGATCCTAAGATGTCTGCATTTAATCAGAAGTAATATCTAGTTTCAGAAGTAATACCTTGAAAAAGGTCATCTTCAGAAAGAAGCACACCCTAAGGGTTTTATATTTCAAATGAGTAACACAATTAAGTAACCATGGATATAGCAATGTAAAACATTTGATCAGTAAACATGTGGAATCCCAAAAATGTAATTTGATTCTAAGCTAGTGCTTCTGGTGATATTTCTAAAATGCTTGTCTTGCTGTTTCCCATAGGTCCTTGAGATGATGCTTTGTACAAATGATTAGCATGTCAGGCCTACCAAAAGACAAATCATTGTATCTATTGATCTTTCTTAATTTTTTTTTTTATTAGGAATTTAACATCGCTTGAACAGTATTTCAGTCATATCACGACGTCCAGCTCATTACAGGTGGAGGAAGACCCAGGGGGACTTCTGTACACTCTCTCAGGCACAGACTGCACCTGGGTAGAACCACTGACCTACCGCAAGCCAGCTGGACAGCTTCCTCACTTAAAAAATTTGAAGTTCCCAGACCGGGATTTGAACCCACAGCGGTGAGGCGCTGAGAGATTGCAAGTCAGTGACCATAAACATCCGGCCACGGAGGCCTTCTTTTCTGTATTTAATACACTGATCAAGTATTGTGCTGATATCAATGAATTGCATAATCTGATATACATTGTTAAGAATATTTTCATAAAGATTTCAATCTCTTTGTATACAGTTTCACCTCTTGGCTTCCACACTATTCAGAAGTGGTCAAGAAGATGATGAGATGTGTGAATACAGAAGTGATAGTGAGTAGAAAAAACATTGTAAAATACAAATAGTAATAAAAGTATTTAAACATTCGTTTATAGTGGATTGATATGTATTAGAAGACCAATTTTGAATAGTGTCTTTGTTGCCTGTATGTGTATCGCTATTCTTGGTTGTATTGTATCAGCCTTATCAAATTTAAATTTTCCATCAGCCAATTGAATCCGATTGCTTTTACATTTGTGACATAGGAGTAGCGATATTTGCTTTAATACCCATAAATAGCTGCCCAACTTTGCAGAAGCTGCTATGAAAAGTTTTTCTCATCATCACTTGTCCTAAAACACTGCTGTACAAAAAAAAGCAAGTACTGTTTCTACCCAGGAATATGTTATTCATAATTCAAAGACCTTTAGTATAATCAAGCTGGGAGAAGTGTGTAAGATCTATTGCAAAAGAGAAATGAGGGTCTTCATGTTCCATTTTAAAGCATTTTACATTAAAGATCTGCTTTGAATGGTCATACTGGTCTAGAATTATCATTCAGACAGCAACTTGCTTTTTGAAAACTGAATTATAAACCTAAAGAGTGTTTTCTATAGTAGTTGTACTTATTAGAGAGGAGCTCACAGGCAGAATGAAATTTATATGATAATTATCTGTTAGTAGTTACTGTGAGTTGGTATTAATTTGTATTTTTTGTGAGTAAGTATTGATGCCACCATATTTTTTTTCTTTCTGTTTTTTTTTCAGTTGGGGAATCTGCTAATTCAGAGCATTACAGTAAAAGAACTGAGTTATTTGATAACTTGGTGGAGTTCTTCCCAGAGAACATGACACAGCCTAAGGGAAATCTTGTGGATCTCATACCTCTGTGCTGACAAGTCACACAAGCTAAAATACTTTAACAACGCCGTTAGAGGAGGATCAAGTCTGGGGGAGAATCGGGTCAAACTTTATCCCAGAAAACAGTACAAAGCTCGAGGATAACATGATACAGCAGATACTTCTTTGCTGACAAAACAGAGCCAATGTTGGAAGTGTATGCATACTTTTTATGTGCTGTATGGGAAGGTTTAAATCTTAACTCCCAATAAATGAAGGACATAAAGAAGAAGATTGTGATGTTGGTTCCTGTATGTCATGATAAGTCTATTGATTATTCTGTTGTTTCAAAAGTCAGGCATGGGCATTTGTATTTGTATTACAAAGATTGTTGTTAGATCATTTTCAGTAAGTTTTATAATCGATTGTGATGGCCCTGCAAGTATTTGCCTGGTGATTTAACTATTCTGGGAATGTTTTTGCGATTGCACTTGTGAAGAACTAGGTTTTGTAATTCTCACCCATTGTTGCAACACAAAAGAGTCAATCCAAGATGAAGAAGGGGAAAAAACTATCTAAAACAGTATTGTGACAACTAGAATATCTACAGTGTGAGTATGATAGATGAAGAAAAAAAAACATGATAGAATCCCAGGTCTTTTCCGGGATTAATTTAATAAACAAGCAGTATCTCAAACTGATATTGCTGTGAAAAATCAAATTGATTTGATGTATGTTGTCATTGAAATGTATTATAAAATTTGTGATATGTTCCATATAAGATCAGATTTATTGAGAAATACAGAAAATTGTATTGAAAATGTTACTTAATGTAACTATGGTGATTATGTGTGACATGAATTATATAATATATTAAGTATAACAAATATTTAATTTTTCAGACATTTGCAAAATTTCATCTGTTCCATATTGTCGAAGGTATTCTATATGATTTTAAAACTGTTTTCTTTTATGAATATGGTATGAAACTGATGAGTCAACCATGATTTATTCAAAAGGCATTCACAAGTATTTATTTTTGCCAGATTGATAGAAATTTAACTTAAAGTATTAAATAGTGGATCCATTGTAGTAACTGCATCCTGTTTTAAAAAAATAACATAATGTAAGTACACCTAAATATGAAGTGAAAAAGTTTCTTGTAGAAGCACAGCTTGTAAAGTATTTGTGTAAGATGAAAATTCTATAGGACTTGCTTTTTGTGTTGGTGTAAATTTTCTGACGGTGTTCTGAATAATCTATTTCTTGCTAATGCCATAAGTTATTAAGTGTTTTTAAAACAGGACAGCTGTCTCTGGTTTGAGACTTCTACACTGAGTTTTATTTCTGTTCTACAGTTACAAGTATTTAAAAAAAAAAAATATTGCCCCAAAATATTGAGAAAAAATAATTACATTTATTCTGTTGAAATATTCAAAAATGTTTTGAAGTTATACAGCAGCTTCTGAGGGTAAGAATCAACTCTGCCTGAGAATTACGTAAAAGTTGTTGGCAGATAGCAAACTCTGTATACACATTCATACTGCTTGTTCTAGATTCTCAAAATGGGCAGTTAGCTAAAAAGACAATTTCTTTGATATTCTTAAAAAGTACATTTGCACTCACTTCATATGTCATACAGGGTTTATACCAATTCATGGCATTACTGTCCTTTTTTTGCATTGTTCCTACCAACTACCTCAAATAAAAGGAAGTTACTGATATGAAATTAAATTATAAATACAAATGATTATATATTTGTAAATTTCTTTACCAAGATTATTCTGTATAGATAGTGAAATTCCTGAGATGTTTACTCTTTGCTGTCTTTGACTCGTTCAAACCTTTTCCCATTTGTCAATGACCTATTAATACCTATTTAATAGATAAAATTGATAAAGTACAATACATTATTTGTTTTTAAAATTTTGCTTGTACATAGATTCCCTAGTTTATGTGAATTTAAACATGACTTATAGTGAAACCTAATATCAATCTTGATATTAATTCATATTAAACATTCACATATTTTTTTGGACTTTCCTCATATAATGGCTGGCATGACCTGTCTTTGATAGTACAAAGTCTATGCAAATTGACTACACCATACTAGAATAGGTTAGAATCTTGACTGACACTCAGAAATCAAAGAATTGATCGGCTTGACCTTATAATAAGATAACTGTCGGGCAATTTTAGTTAGTTGGAATTTATAGCATGGTAATGTTTTAGTATAATGCAGTTACAGCAGTTTTAATGATGCATTTCCAACAGTTCAGATTCATCCAAATTTGAGGAATTGTCTTGGGGTTTTTTTTATTCAAAGAAGTTTTACCAATGTATCATCAAAGGACAATACAAAATATTTTTATGTGCAACAAATAAGACCGAAATATTTTTGCTTTTTTGAGTGTGGTTTACTTTTTAGGTAAAATGTTCCATTTATAATATTGGCCAAAATAATTGAATTTTGTAAATATTTCAAACTGCTGACCCAGTTGTAATAATGAATTGTATTGTATTATCATTCATTCTGTTGAATATCCAATCTTATAAAGCTATTGGAAATATATTGATGTAGCTGAAGTTTCTGTTTAGTTCTGAAACAGACGACAAAAAAAAAATGTGTGTTTTTAGATGTCTGCATTCTGTGAATGTGTAGGTATTGAAATAGGTCTCATGGAGACATTGATAATTCTAAAAACGTGTTTATTGTGTCAGCTCTATTGTGTAAGTGTTTTGTAATATGGAGCATTGTTTCTGTTGTCTTTGATATAGGTATTTCAGGATTTTTCCCCTTTGGCCTACAAAGCAATAATTGGTTTCATATTTAATGTTTTAAAAAACGAATGTTAGGTAAATAGATTTAATGTTTTACAAATTATTGCTTAGGCTGAATATAAGAAAATATGTTGACTTCTGTCTCTAAAAGCTTTTGTGCAGGGCAAAAATATAACATAGGTAGGAAAACCAGACAACATTCTTTTTTATGTATATCTAATGCTAAGAGTTGATCTGTTAACTTTTTATACAGATATTTCTAAGATTAAACACAAAATATGTATTAATTTGAATTCAAATTGTTTTGTAGATTGTATCATATTTTTCTCAGAAGAATTGGAAATTGTGAGAGACCATTAATGTACTTAATAACAAAGTATTATTGTCATTCATAAAGTTTTAGTTTGCACCAAAGACATACAGTTGGGGTGATTGCTGGACTTGGCATAAAAGCAACCAGCAGATTCCTGTAATGACAAAATTGGATTGTTTCATGAAGTACACAAGAAGTAAGGACAAGTTTCAACTTCTAACCCATATTCATTTGAAGTAGCCTGGCTTTTGTCAAACTTTTACCTGGTTGAAAGATCAGCACAGGTGTTGGCAAGTTTGAGTAATGTGTTGAAAAGTATGACTTTTGTAACTCTAATTTAATATATGTTAAATAAGTGAATGATACAGAAATATTCTGTAAAACATATTTTATTTATACCACCTCATGAAACACGGACTAAAAAATTCATTACTTCACATTACTTCTCCTCTATTGCTTCAGTTGGCAGTTCAGTATAATAAAATCAGTGGATTGAAATTATTTATTTGAAATTAATTGAATTGGAATGAAATATATTGAAATGAATTTTCAGTTGAATTGTGAATTAAATTAATTTAAAAATTCAGTTGATTTATAAAAAATTTAAATAACATAATATTAAATTAAAGTAGATTAAATTGAATCAAATTTGGCCTACAAAGGGTTCACAGATTAAATTAAATTGTGAACCCTCTATAGGCCATATTGTTTTGTAAACCTTCGGGAAGCTTGGTCAGAACGATCGTATTAATAATATCTTGAACATAAACTTAGTGAACACTATTGAGGCCTTTTCTTTTGGTCAATCTTCATAAAACTAGGTCAGAATAATTCTCCTTATTAAGTTCTTTTTATTTTTTTAAATTTTTTTTTGATATTCTGCCTTCAGATTAGGGCAAGTGGGGGTGGGGATGTTACATTAATGAAATTTAATTGCATAATGACTATTGAAAAGAGTGCTAAATTCTTGTTGCCATTTTTCATGTACTTCATTAAGTTTTTGCCAATTTCTTTTTAATCATTTATATATGTACCGTATTTCTTTTATCTAATTTACTAAAGTAATTTCTCTGATTTCTTTCATAAAGTTTTTCGAAGGTTAATATTATTAAGAATTTAATCGTTTACATGTCATTGTTCTTCTGATTTTAATTTTTTTTTTGAAATTGCTTCGCCTTGCCTAAGATTCTTTCAAGATCAGTTGTTTTACACACTAGTTTGACATGGTAGACTCAATGTTTTTGACAGATGCCTCTAATAATTAATAGAGGAAAAGATGTTCATAATTCAAACCATGTGTTTGTATGGCCATTTGATTGAAACCATAGCTTGAAGCAAAGAATAAGTTTTGCCTCACCTTGGAGGATTTTATTTACTAAAGGTTATTAGAGACTTGTACTTGCAAATGAGCTAAAAAAAATTTAATTACAGTTGATGTGCATCTGTTTTTCAGCCCATTTACCCTTATAGTAACTTGACCTCAGAACTTATTAAGCTGACTTTGAAAATCACAAATACATTATTTTGAATTTGATTAATTACCATTCTGAAATTGAATCATTGAAATATCTCACTTGCTCTTTTTGCTATGGAAATAGAACCAGGTATTATCTTGTTCTGATTATTTTTCATTTCATTTTGTTCTAAGCTAAGTATTTAACAGTCAACGCTTTTATATGTCTTTGACTGACTGTTTTTGTGCTTTAATAGTAGATTCAGTCTTTTTGCTGGTCACCAGCTTCAGAAAAAAACAAAATGGTTGAAAATGGCATTTGAAGATTGTTTTTATTTCTGACAAACTTTCAGTGTTGTAGCTGTTATTTTTGTCATAATTGATGTTGTATATATTTAAGTTCTCAATCAAGGAAGTACAATGTGATAATGTGCAATAGATATAGCTGTAGAGTTGTTGGGGTTAAATTTGCACGTTCCAGTTATGTTTGCCAGAATTTTCTTCAATAAGTAATAGGGAAACATACAAATTTAAGGAATTTCAAGGTGAAATCCCCATAATGAAACTCCTGTATTTCATATTTCAACTAGTGATTTAGTCATAGATCTTAGAACAAATCTGCTGTAGGAAGTTACCATTTTATAAAGAAATGAAATATTTATGGAAATTGATTTTTAAAGGAAGCTTGGTTTTGTGACTGTTGAATCCATCTTTAAACTTATTCTGTTGTAAGTTACAAAATGAAGTGTTTCTTTCAATTTTATTCCATTATTAAGTTTTTTTATTGGAGATATACCAATATATATGTCCTCTACAGTTTATTTGACTAACATTAGGCTTCTATTGATAAAGCATAGGAACATTAACATTTTAAATCATGAGTGTCTATGCATGTTAGACTAAATGATGAAAGGCTTTTTTTGTCAATATAAAAGTATATTTACCAACAACTGTTGTTTTATAACAGTCAGGGTTAAAATATTATAGTGATATTATTAATAGTAGTAGTAGTAGTGCTAAATCAATTAGAAATAAATTCTTTCATGCTTAATAATTGAGCATGAATGAATTTTTTTCTAATTGATTTAGCACTACTGGCCAAAGGCAAGCAGAGCTTATGTGATGGCATGGTGTCTGTCTGTGATTGCATTCTTAAACTAATTGCTTGTGGACATCATGAAGTCATAAGTTTTAATTGTATCTCAAACTTATTCAGTTGTTAGAAACCCTTGAGAGCTCTGTTCCTTTCAAAAACAAGCCAGATCCGCCCATACATGACATGATTATGGCCCTTGAATTTGTGAAAATTGGTATTATAAAGTTTGTGAACACAATGGAGGTTCCATTTCTAATCCAATATTTATCAAACTTTGACAGTAGTTGCATATTAATAAGAGCTTAGTTCCTTTCCAAAACCAGTCAGCTATTTCCATGCATTACTGGAATATGGCCCTAAAGAATTGGAGCCGATAAGCTCAAGTGGTAGAGCGTCTACTTTTGGTTTGGCAGGCCGCAGGTTTGATCCCTGACCGGGTCATCATACCAAAGACTTTCAAAATGGTAGTAATGGCTTCCCTCCATGGCGCTCAGGATTTAGGGTTAGCATTACGACTGGTTTGTCGGTGTCAGGATAAAGTGACCGGCCAGGATTCAACCATGTGTATCAGTGCTATACACTGGGCACATTAAAAGAACCATAGTTCTCTACTGAAGGGTTCTGTGTATCCACTTCTCTCTCTCTGGGATGTCCATTAGCCCTAGCTGGCAGAAAGTGACGTAAATCAAACAAACTTAATTGATCGTGCGAACACAACAATACCTTATTTTATCATCTGATGTAAACAAAAGTTATGCAGTTGTAAGATATCCATAAAATCTGTGTTCCATTTAAAACTTACCAGATAAGCTCATTCATGACTATTTTCTAGACCTTTAAAATAGGAGAAATTCCTATAATCATCCTTTTATTCAAAATATAAGTCTATAGCTCAGTAACTGTCGATATGTTGTAATGCAACTTAATGCGAGGTTTCCCACTCTTCACACCTACCTACACAATCATGTTAGATAACTCTTTCTTGCAACTTGTTAAAATTATGGCCCTTTATTTGTTTACCTAGAAATTCTGGTGAATGTTTTGCTTGCAACTTTATCTAAGTTCATATCTCATTAATTGCTTGATATGTTGAAACTTAAGACAGAAGGTGTTGAAATAAGGTAAGTCAATAGAGAACAGGCCCTCATGGGCCTCTTGTATTTAGTTAGAGTATTTGTCCCAGGTGGATCATATTTTCTTAGATCAAAGCCTGATCAAACAGGGTCAAGGCTTTTAATTAACCATGTTTTGATGGTGTAGACATTGAATAACATACTTCATTAGTATCAATTGCAATTTGTTTTATTGTTCTAGCTGCAAAAATGAAATAAAATCATATCTTACGGTTGTAGTACCAAATAAGTAGTACAAAGTATTTCTTTTTATGTTACAAGTTATGCCTTATTGCCTTTACAATGGCATTAGAAATGCAGTTACACATTCATAATGCTGATGAAGGAAAATATTAAAATATCTATGATATGAATTGTCTGCAGTTTCAATTTTACTTCGTCTA
>JAULCC010103397.1:0-14139 GCA_032358795.1 Nuttallia obscurata
TCTATGAAGAGTAAGATAACGTTGTCTGCTAAATGTGAGTCATACTAGTTTTCGTGAAACTACTTACATTGTACATATTCACAATACACATTTTTGCAACATACTCCAAGGGAAATTCCACGGACTGTTATGTTAGTTTCCCTAGTCGCAATTATTAGAAGAAGCTTTTATTCATTTTAACATTGGAATGATTTTTTGTTTGGGTTAGTTACTTACAATGAGCAAATATTTATATAGTTGGTTTCTGGTATTCCAAGATAATCCTAACAACGTTTTTTTTTCTTATAAATGCTTGAAGGTCCATATCTTTTAATGTATTATTTATATGTTTTCTTTTTGGAAATAAAAATTGCATCTCATTTTTTGCAATCACAAGGTAGTGAATCCTACTAAATTGCCGAAACATGATTTGTAATATTATTAAGTATATATTAAGCTTTTAATTGGGCTATATGATTACCAAAAGGACGTTTTTATCCTGTTATATTACCGTGAGTAAGACTGGAGATTATTGGAAGATAATGTAAAATCCACGTGATGTTTCTTGAAATTAAATCATATTACGAATAGATCACATATTGAAGAAACTAGTTAAACAAAACTGACACCATATATAGATAGTATAAAAGAATATATCCATGTATGTGTATAATGTCGTTTGTGTTGTGTAGCGTTTAGATGTGCGTTAAGCTTACTTATTATATATATGTTATATTATGTTAAAGGGACACGCGTTTGTCAAATAGTATGATCACAAACATGTATTATCGGTTGTCTTGGTGACTAAACTATGCAGCGATAGAGACGATGGGAATAAACAGATATATTTGCTATCATTTACACGGGCAAATACAACATGACGATAAACGACAGAAGAGTGTTATACAAGATTCGACAAACATCAGATGGGTTAACAGCATGTAAATCAAGTTAGATAAGCACAGTTTTGTCGTTAATACGACGATAGTATGGTTCTGACATCAGTTTACCATATCAAGGATTGGATTGGCATACAAAATATCACCTCGATGCAGTAAATCTAAAATTGATTTCTGAGTTTCGATTTAAAAAATTCAAAATAGACAATTTCAGCCAGATTGTACACGCAAACCTCTTTTTTTGTTTACATCTCTTATATTATTTAACATTTTAAAGAAAAAAAGAAAATAAATTGAAAATGTTAATGAAATCCATTTTTGTACTTTGATTGAAGGTGATTACAAGTTGATTTAATGGCATGCATTGCTTAAAATAAGTTGTTGGAGGTTTCATGTTATAATATTCAGAAATGACAATTAATTCGATACGAAGTATATAACTTGAACAGAGCTAGTTTGTAAAATCCAAGAAAGTTTTTTTTCTTGTACTTCTCAATGTTGTGTACTTGCATGAACGTATTTATTTACATGTATATTGTTTCCGGAAATCCTTTCTTCTAAACTTTTTATGTTCTTACTTTTACAGATACATGATAAGTATTAGATTTTTTATATAGGCAATTTTCGTCATGATTTTGACTGTTGGTTTTGCTCTTATTCATTTTAGTTGTTTTGTGGTTACATGAAACAAACAACAATAAAAAAAAAGAATAAAAAAAAGACTTTAACATGAAGTTAATGCGTGTTTGAATATATGGGTTAAATGTGTGCTGAAATGAATAGACTTATGGTACATCTGTTTCGTTAACTAGAATGTTTAAATACAAAATCAATTATCTTAAGAAAAACATGTTATTTAAGATTAAGCCGACTGACAAAGTATTGCAATCTTGTCTTATGAACAATTTAAAAAGTACTGAAGTAATTATCGTCTTAAACCAATTGATTAAATTTACTTAAAATAGAAAATAACTATGAAAAGATAAACGAAACCGTTAGCATTTACTACTGGTTAATACATTTATACATTTATATGGTTTAAAACTTGACGCAGTGATTAGACATTTGTATAGTGAAATGAAGAAATATGATCGGCATTTTCTGATAGATCCATGCTTACTTTTATAACGACTTAGGGGTAAATATAGCATTAAGTACATGCGAATAAAGCAAAGAGCGCCCTATCTTAAGTCACGAATATTCATCGGTGAGCGACAAATTAGCATTCAGCAGTAGATCTATGCGATTAATAATAACAATGATTTCAGTCTACATGTAAAAGTATCAATGGTTCAGTGGAAGGAAAATGATAATTGTTCTTGATACCGAAAGCAGGAGTTTAATTAGTAGGTCAAATGTTACTCTGTCGGAACACAGTAGTTATTTCCTCGTGGTGATTTATCAAAACGCGTTGCTTATTCGCATTTTTATCTACGGACCTCGCCAATTTTGAAAGCATATGGATATGCAATCGAGACTTATTCCCCCACATCTGGCGCTGATGTACATGGCTGGGGAACACCTATACAAATAAGACTGTTTGATGAATACGAATACATTCCTCATCCAGGAACTCAGTATTTCTCCTTGACCTTAGGGCTTACTTTGTACAACAATAAGCTGCTATTCCTATGAAAAACGCGGATACCACAGGAAAAGCAAATGTAGAGCTGTTAAAGATATTATTTAAAAACATTCAGTCAGGGAGATATCTAAATGTTACTACAGAATACAGAATAGAAAAAGTGATCACACAATTTTTTATATAAATTATTTCAAATCGGACAGGCAAACAACGAACATTGTACTGTACTGTAAATACGTAAAATCAACGTTGCAACGTCTAAGTTGCAAAAGTATTACTTGTAACATTGTAAACTCAGCGATGTAGATTGCAACGTTATTACTAGAAAAAATATTGTCAGTTTGTGCAACTATTATAGGGATTGAAATGTAAATTCAGTTATGAAATTGCGCAGATGCTATGAAAATGTAGCTTAAACATTTAAAACTCTTGGAAAATAGTATGCTTACTAACTGGTGAAACAATAAATTAACGTAAATTCTAAGATTTCTAAAAGAAAAACAGAGTAGCTTTAAAATGCAAGTTTATGAAACTTGTAAATGATGTTTACACTGCATATTCCACAGGCAAACTGGTTGTTAGAAATCTGTTATAAACAGGATTACTATTTTGCAACAAATATACAACTGTATACAATCAATTAGATTACAGAAAATAAACTTAAGCTAGGGGAACTTTAATCAGTAAACATTAAAATGACACCAATGTTATGTTAAAATACTGTCACGGCGAATTCGAAAATAATATCGAACATACTTATGGTGTGAATACAAACAGTGAGGGGGTCGAACAATACTGCTGAATTAACATGACGTGAATACACCCAAAGCTCATTTTGAATTTGTCAAAGATGTACAGTCAGACATTAAACGAAAAGAAATTCTGGAATCACGCTTGTGTAGATACAGCTGTTAAAGGAAGATAGTCATTAACCAAATGTCGTCTGCTTAAACTGTCGTCTGCCTTTATCTTAAAAATCAACAGAATCGCCCAATATTTGGAGAAATTAGTGGCCGAGTGTCAAACAGCGTGGATCCTGATTAGACGGCGAGTTACGCGGCGTCTAATCTGGATCCAAGCCGTTTGCAAATTCTGTCTCGTTTGCCCGTAGCAGGCTAAAGGTTAATATTAAGGGGAAAAAATAAATATCGAAGAATCTGTACTGTTTATTGGTTCATGGAAGTCATAAAATTTGATAAAAAAAATTACAACATAAGGGAATTACGTAAAATAATAACGAAAGTGGTTCATTACATAGTGCCATGGAGATAACGGATTAATGTTATCTTTAATAAAAAGAGCAGATCGATCTGATTCACATTATTCAAAAAGATTAACAAGCTGTTATTATATTTGCACGTAGACATTCCCCCTTTGCAGATTAATATTCTTGAAACAAAGATTATGACAGTGGTTAATTATGAGTCGAGTATAAAAAGATCGCGGCTTGAAGAGCAATTTCTTACATCAAGCACAAAATGTTTGCTTCAATAAATCATTCAACTTATGCTGAACAAATATCTTATTGTAGGTTATATATGTTGTAGAAAAGGGCATGGCGATTAAATTTACAATACAAATACTTAATTCGGCAGTAAATATACATACTGTTTATAGACTGTTTATGATTTGGTACATGTCTTAACATTATGTTTCTTTCGTATAAACTGATCTTTATTATCATCGGTGTAATATTGTAATATTGTTATCAGCATTTAAGTAGTTGCTAGTAGTATTATGTTAACATTAACCTGTTTGTCAGTTTGTAGTTTTTTAACCCCTTCACTGCCTTACCCCGAGTTTTAAGTCATTTGCAAACAGCTTGAATCCAGATGAGACGCCGTGTAACTCCGGATTCAAGCTGTTTGACACTCAGCCGATTGTTTTGCCAAACCTTTAGGGAATCTGTGAAGTTAAAAAAGGGGCAGACGAAATATTGCGCATGCGCGGTATTGCATCCGGCAGTGAAGGGGTTAATATTTAACCGTTGTTTACAAAGGAAGTTGCGTCTTTGTATACCGTGATAGGTGTTACTCCAACAAAGGTACCACGTTAGAAATCGTACTTCATTCCAAGTTAAAATGCATAACAGTGAATTTATAGAACAGTGTGTGTCGAATATATTGACTGGTCTGTATTGCATTATTCTACGTTCCTATGTTCAATAAACCGTTAATTCACTGAACCAAATAACATGAATAAATTAGTTTTGCATTCAATTTCTACAACGTTATATTATCATATAAAGCAATCAATGAATGACACGGTCTCATGTTTTATTTAGCGTTATTATTGTAAGCAATTTCTGATATTGCTTCTAAATGAAATAAACTTGAAATGACCCCGACGGCCACAAACCAGACAGACCAACAGTTGACATGCATATAGATGCATAAGTGATTTTATCAATCATAGCTTAAGCGTAATGAGAACCGACGACACTCCCGTAAGGGATATATACAAAAAATAGTGAAACACAAGTGAATTGACATTTACATTCTACACGAATTACCTGTTATACTCTTAAAATGGCTTTAAGCGACGACAAAGACTTTTGAATAGCTTGATTCGCCTAAATGTCTTTCTTCGTTAAAGTTAATTTTAGTGTGTTATCACTAATATTCCTGCCCCATGTGGGCCTGGAGCGTGCCAATGTAGCACACGAATTTGGACCACTGCTTAACCCTGGCATGCTCGTAAGAGGCGACTAACAGGGTTTGAACATGGATCTGGTGTTTCTGCATCTCTCAGTCACCAGCAGGTATTAATTTGTTGGATCCATACCCCATATTTTTATGTCGATGTAAATGAGATGTGGATCCAACAAGTTGTTTTTCCTGAATGGCGTCATACAACCTTTACAGTTGCCGTGAAACCCAACTCAAAATTCAAAAAAAAACTAATATTCCTAAACTGTTCATAAAGTATGTACAGATAGGCGATATACTGAAACAGTTTTGAATATAACATAAAGAATCAACATCGTAGTGACTTTTACGTTTGCATGCTGCATGGGTGACCATACACATGGTGGGGTGCCTTAAAATTACTTTAAGCAGCGAGATAGGTGTATAAATAGTTTGGTACATATGAATATACTTCTTAGCATAGTTTATTTTGTAATGGTATCATAGATCTTTCAAAAATGTTTTTAATTGTGTGCATCTTCATAGGCGTTTTACTGCAGCAGTTTAGAATATGTATATGCCTTTGGGTAAACAAAAACACCTATAAAAATTTCATGAGGAAAAATGATTGAGACTAAACTTTCTAGTGCATGCATTTGAATAGGAATTTTAGATATATATTCACATTTGTACTAGAAACTATTAAATATATTGAAAATTTTTTATATTAGAGCACATATGATAATGTTATTAGTCTATCTGGCTGGACTCTGAATATGTACCCCCCCCCCCCTTCAGCTTTTCGTAGACAATAACAATGCTAATGTTGAGTATATAATGGCATTTATGTTGGATGCTTTAAAGTTAACAAAATTATGTATATACACCTATTATGAATAAATACTACTAAAATGGGTCAGTTACTTACGTTATTGACGACATCAAGAAATGTTCTTGTATAATTCCAGGTTATGCACGGTACCTGTTGAACAACATGTATTATCCATATTTGTCCTACCTACCAGCTACAGAGTCCCTAGCCCTGTTCGCCCAGAACTCGGCCAATGCTGCCCAGGTGCAAGCAGTGCTCCAGGCGCAAGCTACACATCACAGAATATATGACCTCCAAAAAGGTAAGTACTGATACCAGCTGCAGTGTTTATAGTACTTGTTACCTTAAAAAGAACACATTGCTTCTAAATTTAGTATTCCTAAGTTTAAGATCTGTCACTCTCTGGAAGTGAGTTTGAGTATCAAAACATTATCACATTGAACATCAACACACCTATGTATAAGTCGCGTAATATGTATTACACATAGTTTAACCGCTTTGAATATGCTATTTTATAATTTCTACCGTGAATATTCCAGGCTGAAGTAACACACATGAACGATAAATTTGGACCTTGCCTGAAGACATTGTTGATCCATAATTTACCTGCTAAGATTACATAAGACCACCAGTGACATTTACGAAAAAAAAATTTGATTCCTTTCCCGTATTTATGTTTGCCCGTTTGATACGAATATATATCTAAGCGCATCTGTAAAATATATTAAAAGAAAGCATTTGTTTCAATCATGCATTTACGTCAATTTACAATTAAATACGTTGATAAATATAAAGAAATCTTTATCCAGGAAGAAGATATATTAGGATGAAGCAGGTCATTATTAATTAGTTGTTTTAATTTTCAGAGGCAATATTCGGACAAGGATCAATGTCACATGGGTTTTATCCTCCGGCACATGTGTTCGCTCCAACTGGTCAGTTAGAAGCAACAAATCTATCGCTACCCAGTTCGAGTAAATTGAAATCAGAAATTTCCAAGGAAACAGATCCAAGGGATTGTGATAATAAGACTGACACTGAAAGATTAAAGGATGAAAGTGAGAGACGAACTTTTGCTTCGCATGATACTGAAAAAAATAGACCTGTTGATAGAGAAAAAATAAAAGAGAGGACTTTAGAAGGAAGCGAAAGAACACGAGGGTTGCATTCAAAAACTGATGACCGGGATAAAATAAAAAATAGTAATAAGTTGTCTAGAGGAAAGTATAACCAATATGCAACCTCAGAAGCTACACATTCAATAATGCCTCATTCAGACAGAGATGGAAGCAAAGCAACATGTACAGTTAAGTCTAAGACCACCGGAGAAAATAACATTGATGGCAGTTCTAAAATAGTTCATGAACAAATTTCAGGAGTAGTCTCAAGAGTGCCAGAACGAAAATACCGAGATGAGAAAGGGAGAACGAAAACTGATAAACTATTTGTGAGTGATTATAAGTCTAGCAACGGGCAAAGTCCGCCTAGGCACTCCAGAGTTATAAGTCCTGACAGGCGCTTATCTAAAGCACAAAGTCCTCCTAGAAACCAACTAAATGTAAGTGTAAGCCCTGTTGATATGAAATGTGATCCAGTGCCATTTGTTCAGGAAATGCCTGAGAATTTATGTGTGAAGGACAGACAACGTGAAAGTGAAAGTGATATTGAAATTACTGAAACAAGCTGTTCTAAAGATGCAGTAGTGTCTAATAGTATAAAAACACAAACATTAGTGACGGGTACAACCATTACTGTAACATCTACGTTAAGTGTTTGTACATCAGATCCAAATGATTCCGGAGAAAACATAATCGATGATAATAAAGCAAATGGTAAGTATTTATTATTGTTCATTTTTATTAGATTGCCAATAATTTAAAAATGAAATTGCGGTTGATATGAAATAGATTTGTTTAATAAACTGTCTATGGTAACAGTTAACAGTCAGATATTTTTTTCTGCAGATTTCCACTCTCCATCTTCAATAGATAGGCCACAGGTCAGCCCGTCACTAGCTCATTCACCAACAATGACAACCTATTCGTTGCCATATTACCACAATTTATATTCGCGTTCTCAGAGCTATCCACAGCAAGGTAAGAGAGTACACGCTGTTACTTACGTTCCAGAGATAGGAACTATATCGAGTCCGATAGCCGGAGCACCATCTATAATTGAAGTTGTCGATACAAGTAAATCCGATCCAAGGAAAAAAGGAGTCACCAACAGTTGTATTGAACATTCAGAAACAGACTCTGATCAAAGTGACAGTAAGGACGAACGTTTATTTGTGAACAAGAGTCCAATAAAATATGAAGACATAACTGACGAAAGTACTGATGTTAATGTGTTAGATTATCGGTTTGATTCATTTAATCATGCAACAAATATAGATAAAACTTTAAAAGAATCTCCTAAAAGTAATGTAACTGAAACTGAAGATATGCAGGACACGAAAAGTTGTGACAGCTCATCTTGTAAATGCAATAACAGTACATGTGTTTGTAAAGGTTTAAAAAAGTGTTTTTCCCAGAGTTATGCAGGTCATGAGAGTAACACAGCAATCGACAGTGCGTCAAATACAAGACGCCAAACAGTTCCGAAGTGTAGTGCATTAGCTAGCGATGAGACACAGACTCGGAAAGAAAAACAAGATAAGGGCACTGCGTCTGTGATAGGTAAATCCAAATCAGAACATTCCATTCTAGCGGACGATATAGATAATGAAGCACAAGATATGAGAAAGAAACCGGTGAATGACAAATCAGTGTTTCTTGACAAGAAACGTGACAATGTTGGTGAAACTGGAAAAAAGAGATCAGTTTGCGATATGAACCACAATTCCAAAGGTAAAATAGATTTAAAATCTACGGTAGATAGACAGGAAGTCGAATCGCAGATCAAACAATCACATGTGTTAAATAAGTCTTTTAACGAGTCATGTGATAACAAAACTGTTTCACATTCGATAAAAGCTGTTGAAGACATTGATAACGCAGAACCTCGAAAGTGTGAGTATCGACAGAAGACGTTTAGAGGCGGTCAAATATCAAGCATTATACCCATAGTGACTCAAAAATCTCATGTAAATAATGACAGAAACTCTGTGGAATCATCCGGGAATCCAATATCGTGTGCACTGACACACAAGACAGAAATGACGGGAAAATTTGGTGTTTATCCGTTATCCAAACAGTCAGATTCACAAATTTTGAAACCATCAATTTCTAAACAAAGTGATGGACAAGGACAAACATCAGGTAAACATCTTATGAAAGGAAAGTTTTCAACTTGAGTACAGTAGGTCAAGAGTTTCTCAACCGAAACAAGTTGTCGTTTAACTGTATTTTCTGTGTCTAAGTTGCGATTTAATTATTGATTAAAATAATAACACTGTTTAAACTTCTTTTAAAGAAATGAATTTTATTTCAGCTTAAAAGCTTATATTTTAAACCAATACAAAGCGCAATTATTCTGTCAGTGTTTATAAAATGATTTGCAGTTTTTAAAACGAAATGCATTTGATTTTATTTTTGTTTGTATTATTTCACGTGCATCTTATTAATTTCGTTTAGGTACCGGAATTCCTGTTGGAATAGCGGTTGCCAGACAGAGAAGCATTGCCCCGAAGATGTCTTCTGGTGAGTTTATGTTAATAGGGAAATCCTATTTCAAATGTTATATTATGCCTTGGCATTTTCTCCAGCCGTTAGACCTTAATCATATTCCTTAGATTCGTCTTTGAATTACATTTGTAATTATGTTAATATTATAAAAACAAATATGTACTCTATACACTGTACTACTCGTACGTCGTAAAGAAACAGTTTTGAATATGAATTATAAAAGGTAGTTTTCAAAACGGGGTTGTCATATATTCAAATGAGCGTATTAGAGTTTATGAGGATCTATCATAGGAATGGTTCTGCGCTAGAAATTCTCTAACACTGTTTATAATCATGTAATGCACTGAAGTAAAAAGGTCTTATTTTATTTCCACTGCAGACAAGGAAACAAAGAAAGGACACGAAGAAGGGCGTGGTAAGGGAACGAATCCGGATATTAAACATGTCAGGTATGTTTTCAACCAAAAGTATTCCTTATTACACAAATTCAGTCATTTACAAATGCATAATGATAACGTCTGACGGACAAAGAGAAGCAACTCTTGAATGCTTACTCTGCTGAAATCATTGATTGTAAATGGTCATTTTCCTTTGTGGTTTGGCTTTAAAATATCAATTTTATTTGTGTTCCATAATAACTGAATATCGAGATATTGCAATTCTACTTACATATCAATTAAGCGTTTTAGTAAGTTGTGCTTCGTTAAATACCATTCAAACAAACAGTAGTTAATACTGTTAAATTGCCTTTATTTCAGTGGCATATGTCTCTTTTTTTTCAGGCCTCTTAAGATAATTAGACCCTCAACAAAAGGTTCTACTCCAACATCAATTGAAAAGCGAAACGAACTGCCAGCAAATCTCATTGTAACAGGTATGATATAACCTTTCTGTGTAGCATACTTTTCAGGGGAGGGGGAGGGGGCGACTTACATATGGTAAAAGCGATGCACTTTCGCAATGTTGCAAACATGAAATAAGCTATTGAAAACTAGAAATAAGTAACTGGTATATACCTTTTTAGAAAATGTGACATTAATTACACAGAGGAAAAGAAAGTTAACTGCATTTATAGTTACATAATTGCATTTCATCAGGGGCACATACAGTTCAAAAGGAGCATAGCACACTATTAACATACTGCATTTAAATATATGGTTGTAGTTTAAAAGAACACTCAACTTATCGATAGGCAGAATTGTTCTTAAACGTTTTATAATAAAGAAAGCGACTTCAGCCGGCGATAATCCAACTTCCTTATAGCCAAAAGATTCAATAAATGAGAACATTGGCATATTAATGTAGGACTATTTATGACATTCCATAGTAAAATGAAAACGACAGTGTCTGAAGACAATATCAACTCACTCTTTCAGATTCGTGCTAGTTTATAGATTAATATGCCACTATATATTTATATATGGCATTTTTCAAACGTAGCAAAAACATTTTGCACTTGAAATGTACCTTTTACATTAGGCGGTTCAGCAGCTCCCGGTGTATTTTGGCCCGACGACCCGGCATCCAGACAATTGGCTGCACAGTTCCTACAGTCCAGTAATCCAATTACGCCGTCATCATGGTATGGACAGACGCCATATCCCTTCCCTCAGGGTATCGTCACTCCGACGTCAGATGGTAACCATAGCAATCAGTTACCACTGACGGTTCCACCAGGATACAAACTGGCACAGGACTCTCTCACTGGACAAATTTTGCTCATCCCAGCTGGTAAGTGAAAAACACTACACAGAGGTTTTTTTATAAAAAAGTAGGATTTTCAAAACTCAAAGATTAACTACTTAATTTGTTTAAGCATAGCTTTGTGTGTAAAGGTCTATATGATTTGGATTCCGTTCAAATGTTACTTTGTAAATTTGATGATGCAATATGTACTTTTCTTTCCAGGCGCAGACTTATATGACACAAGCAGGGTTTTTAGTGGATTCCCGATTGGTTCTCAGTTACATCAAAACTCTGGCTTTGGCGCTTCAGTGTTATCTGGGCAGCAAACGGCTGGTTCCATTCCGAGTACTCCTACGTTGTTCGGTGGTCAGCAAGCTGACCGGACATCAAATATTGAGTTTACAGTTCCACCGTACCCACAGGTGTTCAATGCGAGTGTAAGACATCAATGCCTGGTCAAATTTATCAGATTTCCTCTATACCCTAAGACGTTATTAGCTTTACTTAACATGGGTCGTCATTAAGGAAAACTCTTTTTCAAGCAGTATTAATAAGCGAATGAGAAACGACAATTGATATTGTGTGATAAATGTGTTGTTGTTTTTTAAAAAACAGTTTAAATCAGTTATATTAGTATTTGTTAAAAGGTTATTTGTTATCAGCATTTTTGTCGTTGCTAAATACTTTCTGCAAATGACAGGTCTAAAATCTTACGCTCTTTGATACAACCTTGAAAAGTCATCAATTAATTTAGCTATTTTACTGCACCATACATGCTATACATGTTATACGTGTAAAATTTTGCTTTTGGCTTTCGCCATATTTAGGCAATATAATATGATCAGTCTTTCTACATCACCAGAAGCAATATTATGAATTGTAGTTATTGGCAAATCATTTGTTTGGTCTAATTAGTCAGTGTGTCTGGAGAGTTCAACATTTCACAAATAAACATGCTATTGTATAGACTGGGCTGAAATATAATCAGTGAAGTATTCCTTTACAGGTTTTATCTGGAACGGATATTAGTGTAAAAGACGACAAGAACGTTTCATCTGGATCGACAAATGTCCCAGCAATGGGCACCTCCTCGGCTATAATCTCAAATCGTTCGGATGCAAATTCTGGACAAACGGATCATTCTCAGCTTGAAGACAAGGAAAAGATGATTGGTATGACAAAGGCTGCTATTATTTCAGGTAAACATCAATATACTTTACTTTATCTGTTGAACTATTCACAAAGTAACGTTGATCTGATCTGCTTAGGTCATAGTCTTAAGCGTCTTTTTTCTTACTATTTATAGTCACCTAATATGCTTCTTCGGTTTAAGTATTGGTAAAAATGACATGAGCACACGTATAACTATGTATATGGTCCTTGATAAATATATAGATATAAAACACTATGACCCAAACGAGTTCCATACCTTATCCTAAGACTCAGTATGTTAAACTTGCTGAAAGTCAGGACTATTCTTAAAAATATAGAGACAGCTGAGTGGTTATTTGTGACTTCTTAAATGATGTTTTACAGATCTTGGCGTTCCTTCTTCTCAGCAATGTTCCTACACATTTCCGACACCAGCTGTGCCATTTGTCTACTCTCCTATGATTCCTGCACACGCCATAACTGATACAGTAACTGACCTTACTCAAACAAAACAGGATCTAGCATCAGTTCAGTCGCGAGGGACATCTCCAATGCTGCCAGCGACAGACTCATCAACTGAAGAGTGTGAGGAGTACGCAACACAATCGGAGAAAAAAACTACCGATAAAGAAATTGAAGAAATAGTTCAAATTTCCTCTGATTCAAAGGTGATATCTAAACAAGAGGGTGTTGCTGTAAGTTCTAAAAATGATGAACAGAAATTAACTATCAGAGATGAAGAAGATACTTTACCAGTTGATAAGAAATTGGACATGCAAACCGATGCTCAGTCTCATGTCAGCACAAAAGACAACAACACTTGTGTAAAATCTGATCATATAGATCTAGTTTGTAAAGAAAAACAGAACACATCTGAAGGTAATAAGAAAGAAGATATTGAAGACATAAAAGAATTAAAATCAAGAAATGAGCATCCATCACGTGCGGACAGAAATATTTTTACAGACATCACGGAATATAATCCTTTCACTGATCCACAAGTTCTGCAGGCCGCTGATGGCCTCGAACTGCTTAGCGCTCTCGCTGAGAAAAGTTCTTTATGTACAACTGTAAATGCTAACAAGTCTCCTACAAATAAAACAGTTGAAAATAGTATTATTCAAGATGTCAAAGAGAGCACCGATGTTTATACATTTAAAGAAGACTCCCCTCCAAGGAATACTCCGAAACTTATAGAGAAACCCAAGCCTGATCTGAAAAAAGATATTACACAACCTAGCAATCAGAGTCAAAAAGAACAAATACGTACTACCATCGTGGCTTCTGATAATGCTATTACTAAGCAAGATAAGAACAAACCGAGGATAAGATGCGGGCATGCTTTTTTACCAAAGCTGAAGGAAGAAACTCCTGTTGACGTTCCTAAAAGAGTTACAACTTTCTGTGGAATCACAATTCCAGAAGGTAATTAAAATTCTGTTGTATATGAATGTCCGTTTTTTCGTGTAAAAGCTGTTTGATGATGCAACATTAATATTTTTTTCTATTTGTCAATAATTTTTGTAGAGCAACAACCCAGACATTAACACATATAAATATAGACATTTATATAGTATAGGGTATATTATCGGTAGGCTGGTTTTTTTTGTATTTTCTGCTAATTTTTAGCTCACCTGAGCACAAAGTGCTCAATGGTGAGCTATTGTGATAGGGGACTGTCCGTCGTCCGTCGTCGTCCGTCGTCGTCCGTCGTCCGTCGTCCGTCGTCCGTCGTCCGTCCGTCCGTCGTCAA
>JAULCC010103507.1:0-14138 GCA_032358795.1 Nuttallia obscurata
CAAGGCTCGTGTCATATGTTTTAGTCAACTCGTTTCATAAATATGATATTGAATAAACACTCATGTAAGATCCTCTAACTATTTGTCAATATTAGCATATTCAATGTTCTCCTATCCCTACTGTACATTAAACCTGTAGCGGTTACATATGAATATCAAATGAAGTTGTAACGCGGGTAGGCAGCCATATTGCATAATATACATATAATTATAACGGAAGCATTCATAATGTTTATATAATTTGGTGACTTATAGGCCCGTAGGGCCGGGTGTTCTTTGTTATTGTGTATGTTTTTGTATATAATTTGACACTATGCACAGGTCACAATAATAAACGATTTCATTGTTTACTAACTTATAATAGCAAAAAGGAAATTAATTGCTATTGAAAGCGCTAATTACAATGTGGGCTGTGATTTGTTAAACTGGTTTAAATTCTGATCAATACTGAATATATTTTATGTAGGATTAAATTCGACGTTAAAATGTCAACTTTTTTATTTGTTGACGCATGCACTCTTGTTTGTCAAACATTACTTCTTATCTCATAGAGGGCATGCAAAAAAACTAAATAACAGCTAATAACTTTTATTTCGAAGCATTGTTTCATTCTACCTCATCGTTCATATGTCAAATTGAGTGATGATAAAATTCACCTATTGATGTGGTGTACAATATTCCGAAAATGTGGTAATATTTGTTTCGCGTAAAATGTATACAAGAGATACACGTTTAAATATATTTCGAATCATTTTACATTTTATATTTTCGTAAAGTAGAACTGTGAACTAAAATACATTAATTATATTGAGAATTATATCTCTTGTATCATTTAATTTTGCAATATAACGGGTAATTAGTTAACCTTGCTATAGAGAATAAATTTTGAGATTTGTCTGTCTGAACGATTATCATTTAAAATGTCGGAATTAAGTAACGCGGTTTTTTATTTTGGATTTCAGAAATGATAAATGAAATATTTTTATCAGCTTATGACTAATCTGGAATATGTGCGGGCTTGTAACAGTTAAGTAATCGTCTTTAAGTTAAACACATATTAATATAACATGTGGCAGTTTTGTTACATATCAATAGGCAGTGCTTGATGAATAGGATACATTGGTATAGCATATTTACTGCATAATACAAATGTATTCAACTATATTCCTTAATACTGAAGATTTCTTCGTCTCGTGTATTTTAATGTTTTAACAGGGAAAAGTGTTCTGGTTTAAATGAAGTTGAGAAATAGAAAAGGAGTCGAATACAAGTTTGTTCGTTTGTAAACATTGATGACAAAATGCATTTAAAATCATGACGGATACCATAGACATTGGAGAAGCACCTTTATGAAGATGTTTAAAGTCTGTAACATAAATAATTACCACTTCTTTATAAGAATATGTGAAGCTGATGAACGAGAAATATGCAGGAAGTTAACTTTAGTATTTATCATAACCACGCTTGATTCATACAACGCTCTGTCGCACACACCACCGTACCGATACAACAACTAAGACATATTTTAAACGACAGATAAATCAAGGTTGAAATGTACATCAGGGTTAAGTTATTATTGACTTGATTAGTTTTAGTAATAGTGCTTGAGATAAGTTTCAATATGAGGTAAAACAAATATACACAGTATGAAAAGGTCTGTTTTGTCTAAAATTTGACACAGCCGAAAAAATAATTTACAGGGCTGCATCTCACTCATCAAACTTAAATATGTGTATGTACAATAAGCTCAAATTTAACTCGTAAAAGTTTTACTTTGAAAGATTCCTTCAGGAACTAATTACCACCTGACATAATAGACATTTGGATATGCGGTTATAATTTGAATTGATTTTATTTGAACAAATACCTCATTTTTATGCTGCTGACTGTATCTAAATGATAAGGCTGACATGGCTCTTAAATAATGGATCACAATTTTAATGTCACTAATCCCAACCTTGGTCATCCCGATGTGTGTACCTTAAAAATTCGATGGTAGTGTCACATGAAAAATAATATTACGAGATGAATAATGTAAACAGTTTTAATAAGATTAAATGTCGACTTATGGTAAAGATACTCAATTGATCAGCATTCATCAAACCTGTCTTAGAATATGCTGACTCAGTTTGGACAAACTGTAGCCAACAGGAATCAGATTTACTTGAGAGTGTACAGGTCGAGACGGCACGTATTACCACAGGTCTACGGACTAATTCTTCTAGATCGTGTTTATACAAAGAATTAGGTTTAGAACCCTTGGCAAATTGAAGGGAAAACCACAAACTTGCGATTATTTTTAAGATTTTAAATGGCAAATATCCAAAATACCTGAGTGATCTTAAGCCCTTGTTCAACAATACCGTCTAAGGATACCGTATGAGGAACGGATGCGTTCGATTCTTGGACGTTCTTATTCGTTCCTCGGTCGTTTCTCAGACGTTTTTAGACGTTGGCAGACGATACTGGGCGTTTCAAACTTTGGGCATGTTCAAAGTTTGGAACGTCCAAATACCGATCGCGATAGACGGTTCTCACCCGTTACTCATGCGGGTTGTTACCGTTTTGACCACTACTCATGCGGAATCTTAACGGTCCTCATACCTTTATGGCCGTTTGACAGACGGACAGCTCGTCTGTCTCCGGCCAAGGAACGCACCAAACGTCTATGAAACTGCTAAATTGGCAAGAAAATAGCTGAGTAACGCCTAAGAAACGTTCACTAAACGGATGCATAATGGATGAAGCCAGGCCAAATACTGTTCTCGAAACGGATGAATACCGATAGATACTGAAAGATAAACGTCTGTGTAACGACCAAAACGCGCATTAACGTTTAAGATAAGTATGAGGAAGGCATAATAAACGACCAGATTTACAGAAACGGACGTGGTATAAACTATTTTGGAAAAGCGTCCATCCTCAGAGTTTGACCTTTGACTTTTTAAAGGACGCAAACTGGACGTTGATGAACGTATTGTAGACGGTATTCATCCATTTTGTTCGTTACTCAGACGTTACTCGGACGTTCCTCAGACATTCGATGTTCGGTAGCTAGACTGGATGAATGCGTTACTCATACTTAAGCGGACTTTTCTTAGACGTTTCTCGGACGTTCTTAAACGTTACTCATGCGGTTCTACATTGAATTTGTCACCGTCTAAACACCGTATGACCTAAAATTTTAGACGGAGGCGGACAGTATCGTAGACGGCAGTATGAGACAGGGCCTTTATCTATCCATACCTAGAATTGGAAAGTAACTATAATCTTCGTTATGCAGGCCTAAACCTCCGCACGCCTTTTTGCCGAACGGCCTCGTTTTGTAACAGTTTTCTACGATAAGAGCGTGGAACTTGCTCCCAAATGAAGTTAAATCTTTAACCTATGTCTACCAATTTAAAAATGCCCTTTTACAGTTGAGGAGTATGACAAAGCCTCCGCTCTACAATAGTTTTGTCCTACGACGCAAAAATACACTCATTTGTCAACTACACAACATGGCTAGCATTTTAAATAAACACTTAATCGAGCATCACCAATCACAGCCAGTATCATGTCCAAAATGCAACTTTGAATGCGAAGACAGTTATCACTTCCTTTTTATTTGTCCACATTTCCAATTATCAAGACACATTATGTTACAAAATTTAAACTCTGTACACGGATTTGGCGAAATAACCTTATAAACCCTATTACATGGCTCTGGCGGTTGTACCAAATATTTTGCGTGACCATTTGTTGTTGTTCTGTATTTTCATGTCCCCCATTCTTATAGTTTAAACTTAACTAATTTAACTATTTTTTTATCAATCACCTCTGAGAAAATAAATGAGAACATTTACGATGCACTCTGATGTATTATTAGCAATATACCCAATTGCAATATTGACTTATGTTTGTTATAAGTTATGCAACATGTACCATGTTATGTTCCGTGAAACTGTTGTGTATAATGTTTGTTACATGTTTCATAACTCTTGTACCTTCTGGAGGGGACTTAAATAGGCTTCGCTTGACTGATTTTATAGGCGCCTCCATGTTGTTATAATGTGACCGCAAATAGTCGCAAAGGCGGCTTTCTTGGTATGTCAAAGAGTAGTGAATATACAATATGAATGTTTGCGATCAAATTAAGATCAGATGACGCCTTTTGCACAGAATAAAATATTGTTTAAACCAAAGATAACTGACTCTCGTAGATTAATTTAACCTAGAAATCCTCTCTAATATGGGGAAAACCCGAGCTACCTGATCTCTAGTGGACCTCTATCAGATCTTCATGATCGCCAAGGTCTCCATCGGTCTACTCCCTTTCACAAAGATCCGTAGCGCTCCGACCAATACGTCATCATATAGCTACTTGATCGCCTAAATCACCATCATATCACTATTTGTTCGCCTAATTCGCCATCGGAGTGCTACTTGATAGCCAAGATCGTTACTGAAGCGTTATCCGATCGCCTAGGTGCGCCACCGTTCTCCAAGATAGCCGGTTTCTCGATCCGTTGCAGTAAGCATAAAACGGATGTGCCTGGCAGAACGCAACAGGTTTTCATAGGATCTCGCCTTTAACGGATCGTCTAGAGCGCTAATTGAGCGCTAATGAATCTCCATATGTCGCCGAGATCGCTATCGGGTCTAGCTTGAGTGCCATAGATCGCAGTGATCACCCTCGGAGGGCCAATATAGCCCATTGAATAGTATCTTACTCGCCTTGGATCGCCAACGTAGCGAAAACTGCTCATGTAAGGTCGCAACATTTTTGGGGAATCGGGTGGTGACCAAGGACCATGAAGTCGCTATCGAATTATACGGATCGTTACTGAACCCTACTGGAGCGTTATCTTATCTTAATCGGATAGTAAGTACCCTTTTATCGCCCGATCCTGAGATCTTTGGCGCTCCTTACGAACGCGTAGATCGCCGTAGATCGCCGCCTAGTGGAATTGGGTATAAATGATAAAAAACAACGCTGGCGTGGCTTCATCTGGTAGAAAGAGTACGTCTTAATTCCAGGCACATATGCTAGTTCTCGGTACATTTCCCATGTAATGCTGTGCTACTATAAATCAATTTAAATAGTTTTGGGGTTATTTTTAGAAGTTTTTCTTTGGCGACCAATTAAGATACATGTAAGTTTCAATTTAAATCTTTACGTCCGATATAAAAGAAGGCTGTTCCCGTTTTAGGTAGCACCTAAGTCTATATTGTATATTCATTACTCTTTGATAAACCAAGAAAGCCGCCTTTGCGACTATTTGCGGTCACATTATTACAACATGGAGGCGCCTATAAAATCAATCATCACGCTAATAAACAGGGGAAAAAATGTAGTGGTTTAGTAGATAAATTGTAAAAAAGGTTGTAAGTAAAACTTTTAGTTCTAGCTTGAATTTTGGTGGTTACTTCATATCTTGTATGTCAGCTATAGCCATAGCTAACCAAAGAAAATTATTTTTTCGCGTAGTCTTATGCCGGCAAACAAACTGCATAGTATTTGTGCATATTCTTCCACCAGATACATCCGAGGGATGTTGTCAGATGATATACCCAAAATGAATTATAAATTTTAAGAATCCAGTGTTGGTTTAGTCGTTCCTTATAAGTTGGACTATTGGTACAATTATGGAAGTCTGTGTCATCAACAGGACAAGTATTATGAAACGCACAGTTTAGACATGAACAGAAAAGGGTGCATCAATTCAATAGATACATGTATCTAGTGTATGAGAGAAAGACGTACTCGAGATAAATGCCAAAGGTTACAAATGTAGTTTCAAACATTGGAAAATCATATCGGGCTGATATAACGAAAGTTCATTGCTCACCATATGCAATACCGTTTTAACGTGGATATACGTCTGCTTCTCTGTTTTGTAAGCAATTATGATATAGCTAAATGTCATATAAGCGTTTAGGCAATATATAATTAACATTTGTTCGGAGGATTCATTATTTGCGCGTGTCTGGTTTGTGCAACTAAATTGGATAGTACGTCTTTAAACGTTATGAAGATAAAAACACAATGTTTTTAATATACTTTATCAGGAATATAACTTTGTGTGGTTACGTAGGGGAACTATAATGAAGTGTGCCATACATCTAAACAAAATAAATGTTAAGATTTAAAGTTACTTTCAAATTAAAAAGTAATTAAGTCATTCTTGTGTTTATTGTGTTTTAGTGTTTACACAACAATAGCTACTGTTCTAAAATCAATTGATTTGAAGATAAAATGACACGGTTGTCTTCGAGAATTTTTGCTTTAAGTTGACATAAACGTTAGTGTTTATGCTCATTTAATTAGAGTTCCGTGTATTAAAAACGACTTGAGATTATTTAATCCTGTACATTCAAAGAGAAATAAAAACCATTTCTCCTTTTTATACATATTAAGCATATCCTTCATTTACTGATGTCACATTATGCTTTTTTAATCTAGCAATATCCATTTCCTTTCAGGTTTATAACAATCGTTACTCTGTTATTTATATTCTAAAATATGTAACTGTTGTATCACTGAAATAAGATTTAAAACCAAAAGCTGGAAGCAGACGATCAGTGTTTGCTTTTATTAAATGTCTGACCTGTAGAATATAAAGAGAGTGTGATTGGTTAAGAAATAAAGTCTGCAGCCTTACGATCAATGTCGGTTTTGCTATAATTAGGGTTTTATCAAACATTTCAAACTTTTACTGTGTCAAATAAGGATATTTTACGACTGTAGTTTCCATAGTACCGTCAACTTCACAGTTAACAGTTCATAATACAGTATTGTAAATTTCCGTGTTTAGTTTAAACGTATGTGTGTTAGCTCGATTATGTTGAAAGCCTATGGATTGTAAAAACACTTTCTAGTCAGGTACCTGGTTAGACCAAGAACTTTCAGATGAAGGTCAGGAGAAAGGCCCCCTTCGGGGGCTCCAACCTGCAACCTGCTGAACGAATAAGGACACCATATCCACTTCGCCACTGCACTTACTTTCTTTGTGAAAGTCATGACTATTTAGCTAAAATAGCACGCTCGATTATAATGTACCACAGATGACCACCGAATCATAATTATGTGTCTTGTATAAGGCATGCAAGTAGCTTTTGGGATGACACAGGTTTGAATGCATTAAATAAACTCGGACACATTAGCTGACCAATAGTTTATTACAATTAGTTATTTTGTTAGAATGGAAATCTCAAGATCCAAATTAGAAATCCATTTTCTTAGTAATTAACTTTAAAACATGCAAACGAAATGCATGATGTAACACTGTCATATATTTAACCTACAGATAGGTTAGAAATATATAGTACGCGCCAGTATAAAACCATTAACATCATCAAACCACAAGTCATCATTAGTGGCATTATTTATTTTAAGCATAAATATGTTTGTCTGTTTCATATATAAATCCGTAGGCTGCTACTCATGACAAAAACAAGTTATATTGGTTTATTAATATAGGGGTCTATAACAGTCCTACCTCAGTCCACGTGAAGAGTGGTTTGTGCCACTGAGATACGACATAGTAATTTGGTTTCCAGTCTCTGCTTCAATTTGGAAACTTTCCAGTTATTTGCAAAAAATTGGTAAGCATTGTGGTAGAGAGACAGAAACACTGCTGGATTAACTGACAGCCTTAATATAAGTGAAATATTATTAAAAGAAACTCAAAAGACAAAATAAAACAAGCAAGTAAACTTAATCTGCTGTTATTTGCAAACACAATCGTTTTACAGAGAACATGCAGACACAGTACGAGACTGAACCTCATAGACGGCGAACGTCTGAATTGAAATAACGTTTTGCTTAATTTCTAGTGTGCATTTTGTAGCAGATGTTTAATTACACACTTTAAACTACGTGAATTAAAGATTATCTTGACATCAATTGCAAATCGTTTGAACTTACTAGAGTTCCCGCATAGATGACAAAATGATGTTGTCTTGCTTCAACCTTTAATGTAATTTGCTTGCTATACTCTTTTCACTATTGGAAGCATAACCTGTTTTGCAGAATATTTGTATTTCCTCATGTTGTACACATGCACCTGAGATGAAATAAAGAATTTGTCTGTCTGTCTGTTAAATTGTATTCACACTTTTGTATCCAGACACGTAGAATAAAGCAACAAATATTGTTTTCTATTTGAAAGTTCTTGTTTCATAGCAGTTTCTGTTTTATTTTTTATCCATAACATTTTGTATCCATAATCCAACTTGTGAAATCGGCACATGTTATGAAGCTTTAACAGATTTACAATCTTTAACGATGAATTGTTGAATAACCAGAATCCATTATAGGACGAATGAAGTTTAAAAGTTCACATTCTAATTGCATGCAACAAAGAATACAATAATATTTTCCAGAAAAAAAACACACACAACAACAACAACGTAGGATTTCGTAATTATTCTGATTCTTATATGTTGATGTACATAGATACGCTTTACACATTTAGTACTTACATAACTTGGCAAAAATAAAACAAAGTTTTGATTGCAAATATATATGTTTATTGTTTGATTAAAGAATTTAAAAGAATTGTTATGCTTAGAAGGGAAAGTAATAACAATTGCTATTCGTGAAACGTTAACATGTACAACTAGTACATGTATATTGATGATGATACTTTAATGTTATCTGACTTATGCTAAAAACTTTGAAACTGATATTATCCTTATTTTCATTAATTTAAAGAATGTTAATAGTGCTTCAGCAAAGAGGTGTCAAAGGCAAGAAGTATTTAAGATACACAAAAATTGTACTACATCAGCAATTGATCACTAAAAAATTCTCGTCTAACAATTAAACTCGACGATTTGGGCACATCTTTGATAAGTGTCTTCGGGTGTGTTAACGTTTAAATAGTATGATTTCAGGTAAATGTTACTAAACACTGTCATATTAAGCTACACTTAATCAGAAACAAACAAAATTGGTAAGCACTGCATAATAGGAAAACATAGCACTTGATTTTCGGATGGAATTCTCCTGATAAACCTCATTAAGTTTTTTTCAGTTTTCAGGAAATGTTATAGGTCTGACTGGGTAGGTACATTCTGTTTCCGACTTTGCAATTGGACGTATTTTTATTGCCACATAACCTTCATCACTGTAAGGGTAAGCAGCAATGCAGTCGTCGTAGTTAAACTGGGCTCCACTGAAAGAAACCGGAAATGTATACATAGATCCAATCATAGTTTAGGTACTCTTATATTGTTTATGACCAGAATGTAACAAAAACTCTAAGTCAATATTATAACAAATCAAGTGAACACATTTGCCGTAAACCATTGCGCTAAAATCATTCTTGTTCATATTAACTTTTTACAGAAGGAAACGTCCTTCAGCAACGAAACAACTAGATGTGATTATCATATGTTTACTTTGATTCCATGAGCTACGCGTTTCTTATTATAATATACATAATCAAACTACGTCATTGATACACAATAAAATGTAACAAGTGGAAAGTAGTAACAAAACCTACAAACAGGAATACTTTTGTGAAATAAATGAAAATGTGGATTATACTGAACGTAAAACAAAGTTGCAGGTATGTGTTTTCTCGTACTTCAAGTACCGCAAACTGGGATATTTTGGAGTCTATATGTTTTCGCCATTTTTGCTAAAAATGGTTGTTTTATATTTTAGCCAGTCTAATTTTCGCCATTTATGAATAAACATTAAACAATTCAATTCAGTTCGATTCAATTCAATTCCATATTTATTGGCAATATCGACAAATTCAATGTTTTTCGTCATTTACATATGTTTTAAAATATAGCTAGGACGCTTTAATTCAAAATACATGATACATGATACTTAAGTACTGACGATTTACCTTTTTCTAACTAAGCATATGAAGTGGCCAAATAGATCAATTATTAACAATAAGGCAAAATAATCTCAATTTAATGTATGTATAGTAACAAGCAATGTTGTCACTTTAGCCTAAAAGAGCTATATAAGTAGGACAAAGCTTTTTTATCGGAAATAATTGAAACAATGTTTTAATAAGTTATATCTTTACTAAATAAACTATCGTTACAGATAAGTTGTATGTCTTATATTTGACCACCTATAATAATGAGTGCATTTCCGAATTAAGCTCCACTTTGTGTAATCTCGAAGCTGTAATTTAAACAAACTTGCGCTTTCGTAATTTGATAAAAGAGTCCTTAATACAATTAGCCTTGAATTAAAAAAAAAAAACTGCGAAATAATTGTTTTTTGATATTTCGGGAACCGATCATTTAACTGTTTGATGCTGTACAAAGTTAACACATCCTTGTTCTTTGCGATAAGCAAACGATGCTTAAATATATTGCATATTGTCTTAAATTACTTTTATATTCAAAACTCACCGTTATTGATAAAGTTGACATTTTAGTTTTATTTCAGGTTAAAATTGCTCAATAGAAACAATATCATATTTTTCGACAGAGTCGGAGCATTGAATAGAATATCGATATAATTGACAATGTATGTATCAAGTCACGATATATAATTATCTGAATCATAAGGTAAAGTGTTCTGCACAGTAGTACAATTTAAATTTGTTTCAAGGTAAAAGTAGCAAAGTAGTTTTTATAAAATCGAAATTATTAAATTAAAGTAATAGGCAAAAGTCGTTTTAAAGCGAAAAAACCTTTGTTTTGTTTAGAACTCTCATCCCTATATAGAACAGTAATAGTTGTCTCCAGCACATCCTTGCTTCCTCTCTCCGCATTGTTTGTCACGGCACGCCTTCTGCGAGCAGCCTATAACATGAAATAAAGACTTTAAACTTTCATCAGTTGTTTTCATCTTCGCAGGTGATGTAATCATGATGACATGGGATACATGCAAAAGTAATAGTAACAAATTAACTTGAAACATTTGGCTAATGTAATCGGAACTGCTTTGATTACATCGAGATAATAATTTATAAGTGATAATTTCACTTTCTTATTACCAATAATCAAAAGCAGCAATTTGAATGCATCAAACTATTAACATATATACACTTATATAATTAAAAAAGCATAACCAAGTAGTTGTTAACATTAAATGATATATATGAATAATCGTTAGTAGGAACAAATGTTATATTCAGATGCTTTTAGAATATCCTATACAATTAAACTGGAAGAAATCATGACAAGACGTACGCAGTTATGGATGGGCAGAAGGGTCAACATTCCAATTAGCGTATTGATTATTCTAAAACTATTATTGGATATTTCGTTGTTCGAAAACTGTATCTTCATTTCTATATGTATAAATGTATGCATATAGTTGTAGTTTTCTTTATCTTCCTGTTATTTTTAGTTTCTAAACTGAATATTTCTACCGGTATTTTAATTGATATGAGCAAAATGAGCAAACTGACAAGTGCAATGTGCTTTGTACTAAAAGCTATAACGTCTTACGCTTGTTTCATTTTGCTTGTTTCAATACGCTTGTTTCAATCCCCTTTGGAACTTTCGGTTAGAATTTATTTGCTAGCTCTGTTGAGTCGTGATGGTTGGGCCATCGAATATAAATGCACAATGTTCAGAAGCTGTTCTGACTGTGCAGTTTGAAAAGAGTGATTATAGGAGTATTGGGTTAGGAACACACTAGATTACTAGCAAGAGTCGTTGTCATTCGAGGCCAAATATATGGAATTGCTCTTTCTTTTAAAGATAACCTGGAACTGAAGATGTGCCTGGTTTGGAGTACGAATCCACAACCTTTTTCTTCTTCTTCTTCAGGATAATATTCAGGGCTCACTCTGGAGCGTATCAGGATTCCGTACATATGACATATTTACAAGGTCGCTGTGAGGCGTACAACATAGGGGTAAAAGATGACCTCTGGAATACTAGCACCATGTTCTAACAAATTGATTAAACTGGGTAAATGGTGATTAATATACACACTACACTCCTCTCCACATGAACCTTTAAGGTCAATCAAGGCACTCATGTCATTTAGTCCTGACGCAAGATGTGTAGTTTGAACCCACAACCCCTGGAACATTAGAACGGCGACCTCACCGACTGAGGTGCCCCATGTGGGCCTGGGGCATGCTAATGTAGCACAAGAATTTGGACCACTGCTAAACCCTGGCATGATCGTAAAAGGCGACCAACAGGGTTTGAAAGCGAATCTGGAGTTTCTACATATCTGATTCTCCAGCAGGTATTAAGTTGTTGGATCCATACCCCATATTTTTATCCCGATGTAAATGAGATGTGGATCCAACAAGTGTTTTCCTGAATGGCGCCATATAACCTATACAGTGTTGCGGTGCCGTAAAACCCAACTCAATCAATCGATTACCGACTGAGGTAACCAGACAGCTTGGTTTATTCGTATAATCGCTATGCCTGGTCAGCTCCCAGTGTAACAAGAAAGTGGCTTGCTCACTGCCACGCATACGTAAAAATAACAAGATTTCTCAACCGAAATTTAATTAACTAAATCATACTACTTGTTATTAACGCGGCCTTAGTGATCGAATTGTTATGGATTTTTTTTTGGAATACAACCTCTCAGCGCCTCATCGCTGTAGATTTGAATCCCTATATGTGTAGTCGCGATTTTTTAAATGTGGAAGCATTCCTGCTGGCTTTTTGTATGTCAGTGATCTCTCCGAGTGTGCTCTGTGCCTGAAGTAATGTACAAATGATCCGCGTGGTCCTCCTCTACAGCAATGAGCTGAACTTTGCGATATGCTTCAAATACTATTGAAGCGATGTTAAATTCCCAGAAAACAAACAAATTAATTTATAACTATATTACAGTATTTATATTAGGGTTATGCCATACATTTTTGCATGACAATAATGGCGAAAAGGATGGAACCAGAGGCTAAGTGTTCCAGCGAAACCCAACATTTTCCTCACAGGTTTACTTAACTGACACCAGCTTAAATTGTATGAGTGCCTTTATGGCCCGATATAATTACATGTATGTGTGAGGGAGTGTGGTATATGTGGTTAAGCACTAGTATCCTATTTTGATCAAACGATTAGAACACCGTGATAGTGCTCCGGTGGTTGTGGACTGGAACCCCAGACCAGGCATATTTTTACTTCGAGGTTTTCTTTACTACACAAACACTTACGAATGTAAGAATCCGAATGTTTATGACTCTCGCTCGTAAGACAGTCTCGCCCCTTCCCGAATACCCAAATATTAACTTTTTTTCAATCTGCACAGTCAGAACAGCTTCCGAACTTTGTGCATTTCTATAGATGACGATCTCATAAAAGTGGCCATGGTATATATTGTAAATATAAAACGTTGTCGGACACTGTACAAAATGAAGTTCTACTGAGCTTAGAACAGTTTCTGACAAGGAGTTTTATATTTTCAATACATGTTTACCAGGATTCCGAATGCAAAATTCTAATTGTTACAATACTCTTAAACAAGTGTTTAAAGCAGAAATACCATTATCTGAACCCATAACACTTTAGTGTTATATCACAAGTGATATAAAACATATAGAAGGCTTGCTAAATCACTTTCCCAGACCGGCAGTAAATTTGGTTACTGTTCCATGCGTTTAGACTGCGCGGAATAGCGAATCGAGCACGGCCATCATGACTCAGAAGAGCTAGCAAATAAATTCTAACCGAAAGTTCGTAAGCGGATTGAAACAAGCGTATTAAAACAAGCAGAATGAAACAAGCGGAAAGCGTCATAGCATTTAGCACAAAGCACATTGTACTTATCAGTATATAGCAAACTATCAAATGAGTTTCGATCATATCAATTGAAATACCGGTAGCAATATTCAGTTTAGAAAACAGAAATAACAGGACTATCAAATTACTTCAACTATATAAGAGAAGACGTTTGCAACTTTGAAGAATAGCGATTTTCTATAATGTGTTTATAAATGACAAAATCAAATATTACAACAAATAGCTCAGCATAATGACACGGTGTTTATGACATACAGGAAAATAAAATAAAATTTTCGAACAAGAAAGATATGTGAAACAACTGTATCAGAATAATCAATACTCGGATTGAAATTTTGACCATTCTGCCATTCAATATGCAGTTAGAGACAAATATAACTTTTTATCACATGACCCGCCTTGTATTCTATTCAATATACCCATGTCATATTCTGTTATAGTACACGTGTTACCTA
>JAULCC010103950.1:0-14133 GCA_032358795.1 Nuttallia obscurata
ACATCGTCGTCACATAATTAACACTCACTAACCGGAAACAGTACCAACGGAAATTGCTTGAAAGAGTACATAAACACGTAACACGTGAACCGTTTTGTAAATCTCAAGTCGTGCAATATTTCACCGTGAATCTCAAGTCGTGCAATATTTCATCGTTTCTAAAAGAATTTCTAGAAAGAGAATATAGCAAAATCAATTTCTAAATGCACATATGAATAACATATTGCCACGATCGTTGATACAATGTGTCTCGTTAATAAAACGTTGCCGTAGGTCTGAAAAGTATTATGCTTAACTAAAGAGATGATTGTATAGTACATGATGTTTTTGCACGTATTTCCGTGCATTTGTTCAATCACACTTGCATTTACTTTTAGTGTTACACTCTTGCTGAATTACCTTATTCAACCATTCTTCAAGCAAACATCAGAGATGAAGTGTCTCATTTACAGGAGAACGTCGGTTGTAAAATGAGTTAGGCTATATGTCAATGTTATTTGACTTGTACATTCACTAATTGCCTCATTTGCAGTGTTACATTAAAACTTTTTAATGGTTTCATGTAGCACCTGTTCAAAATTCGTCAGTCATTGGTTTATATGTCGTTCTTAATCAAACAGCAAAATCAGTTGGTATAATCGCAAAACTGCACACTACTAAAATTTACTTTTCTCAGTTTATTTACTATATAGGCGGTCTAAAGTCTTTGCAGAAATTCGTTTACATCACACACACGCTTTGAAAGGTAAAGCCGTTGGGCTATACAGCACTGTTTTTCCAAATCCAACAAATATCCGATCCATGCAGCATGTTAAGTGTATTCGAACTTGTAGTAAATACTGCATGCATACATCTGTTTGCACATTGAATGAGTTAATTGTCCATTAATTGAGCACATACATCAATATCTATTCACTTCTCCATCTTAAGCTTAGCCTTTAATTGCTTTCTATAAACACCCGGCACACACATATTATCTGAGTTCAACAATAAAAGCAATTCTGCATACTTTTTTTTGCCACAATTCTTATTCAGATAACAGCTCGGATATAAAATACTTTGCCAGTGGTTAGGTTTTAGGGGTTGTAGTTCCATGCACATACAGGTATAAATCGAATCGATTCGGAATACGAGATCAGTGCGCGATGCTTTCCGCTTGAATATCGACGTCTTGAGAGAGCAAGCCAACAACTTGGCCACAATAGTAGCAAGTTTATATGGAGTAGTGCGTGTCAACTGTTCCACTGTGTTTTATAATGGAATTGCTCATCTTCTCTAACATAAATACAATCGGATGTGATGAAGCATGGATATTTATTAAACTGAAGTACATGTTCCCAAGATAGATTTCATTTATGTTACTTAAAACATACCTGAAACTTCTAAAACTTTGATAAAGAGAAGGTAAACTTTGGATGTTAGTCACACGAGACATGTAATAGTTAAAAGCAAATGGAATAATGAGTTTAACATTTATATTAATACTTCTACATGTTGCGACATTGGTTTTAATTGGAAATGCTTCAAAGTTCAAAGATACGGATAAAGTGATTAACGTCACTGTCGGTTATTTGACGGTTGATAAAACGGTTGGATTCACCCGTGGAAACCAGGGCCGCCTTATATCAGGGGCAATATCGTATGCATTAGCGATGATAAATAATGACAGCACTATTCTTCCAAGACATAGGATTAATCTCATATGGGGTGACACCATGGCGGACACGTTGGTTGGTACCCAGCTTCTCACTGACCAATGGAGAAAGGGTGCGACAGCTTTCATTGGCTTTGAAGATAGCTGTAGTGTGGAGGCTACAGTAGCAGCAGCATGGAACTTACCTTTGATTTCTTATGTAAGTTCATAGCTAACAATTATTTCCTTTCAAAAACAAAATAAACAATAGCGTTTCTTTGAAATAAACTTTAAATAGATTGAAATATAGTTCAAATGGTTCAGATTATTCAGTGGATTTAGGGTTTTTACTGATTCGGGGTGGGAGCGGCTCAAAACACACAGGGCACACCCTATGATATTTATAGATAAAGATACACATCAATGATATACATTACAATATGTAAATACTGCAGCTTGAACAAGTATTTGCAATTGACAATTCCATTTGGTTGATATCTATACTTGACTGAAAATTGTTAAACCGGTGTCACTGTTGGCCTAAATGACAATGCCAATCCATTTAAATAGTTGTCACTAGAATTTTAGCACTGCATCTGTTTCCTTTTGACAGGCAAAAGATAAATCATATTACCTAGAGATACTGACACGTTACTGGGATTACTGTTATACAGTAACTAACTAAACCTAACAGCAGTCAGAGGTACTGTAGTAACGACAATGTGATTCAAAGTGATGAAACAGAACCATTTCATGGTTAAATGTGACAGTATTTAATTAAAATGTAATACGAAATCGTTAGTTATACAAAAGCACGAATATTAACCGTAACATGAAGGATTAGATTTCAAACTGATGCTTTTAACAAGAAGACATTACTGTAAAACTTATAATTTACTATATTCTATTTGAATGCTTTGTTTGTTCAACCTATTTGTTTTAGATAGTTATGGCTGAAATTCATTTCAATATATTCATTAAATTTAACACACATAATAAGCTTAACTTTCGTAAGTATAAATTGTAGTTTGATAAATTATCCATTTTTATCACGTGTCCCTTAAATTGTGCAAAAAATACTACATCTTTAGATAAAAAGCGACATTAATTAAAAACAAACATGCACTTCTCAAAAATGGTCTTTGTTTGATTACATGACACAACCCTAGCCAAAGCCTCCTATCATGAGGTCAAAAACGCTTTTACTGAAACAACATATCAATAGAAGGATGAAATCAAAACCCTTCCAAAGACATCCGCCACATTGTGACTTATTACAAAGGTATACTTGAGTGTGTTATTGAATATATATAATGTAAAATTATTATTAACTTTAGAAAACGAGTTGACTAAAAACAATATGACACGAGCCTTGACGAGCGTCATAATGTTTTAAGTCAAGGAGTGGCTGTAAATGAAAATAAATAAATACGAATATAAGATTTAACTAATCACATAAACAGGAAAATGTGTCATATAAATACACAAATATCTCAATGTTTACATCCTTCTCTACTATTGCTAATCTTAACGTTATATGATGACGTCATTGTTTAATGTGACGTCATCGTGTTTTCCAGTTTAGTCATGCGCTTTAAAGAGACCGTGACGCAAATATTGATAAAACACCAGTGTATTATGATATTTAAATCATGGCTTTAATACACTGTTAGGGATAATTTAACGTGATAAAAACAATTAGCAAAATATAAAATAACAAAATTATTAAAAGAGTGTAGTGGTCTTATTTCATAGCGTATCATTCCTCTGATAGGCTTGAATGTATGTGCGTACTTTTATAAGTATACATTAGACTTAAAATAAATCGCAAATAAGGACATGAAAAGAAGAATAAACGCATGACCAATGTATGTTTTTCTTACAGTGTGGTAAAATCCAAGCTAACTTTTAATTTGTAATTTCCTTCAGCAATTTCACAGAATGACGAATAACACTGACTGTAAGTCATGCGCGGATTCAGCCATTTTGTTCTTAATGACACGTGTGTGGGGGGTGGGTTGGAGGGGAGGGGGGTCCAACCGAACCCTTACTATGACAACTATGTGTCTGCAGATCTATGTAGATCTGCAGTTAACTCATTTCTGCATCTTCGCAAATAACATTAAATGAACTAGTTCACTGTTTTTAAATAGTCAAAATTCATGTCAAAATTGCTATTTTACAGCTTGTTTACGCAATGAAACCTCAAATTGTTTTTTTTTATTTAACCAAATTTAGACCGTAGTTAGATATTAATGAGAGCTCGGATCCTTTTGAAATTCAGCCAGATACGCTTATTATGCATGACTGAATTATGACCCCTTGAAATTGTAAAACTTGCTATAATTCAGCTTGTTTACACAACTGAGTCTTCAATTTTTTACCGATCGTCACAAAACTTATACATAAGTTTGATATTTATGACAGCTCAGGTCATTACAGAGCAAGGAAATTTATTATTGTTAAATCTTTGTATAAATATTTACATGCCTCATTATGTCCCTTGAAATTGTCAAAATTACTGTTATTCAGCTTGTTTACTCGATTAAGTCTTTATTTCTTTTCCGATCTTCACAAAACTTATACTGTTGTTGGATTTCCATGACAGTATGTTTCCTTTTGAAAAGTAATGCTGATCCGCTCATGCATGACTGCATTATGGCCCTTGTATTTTCAAAATAAAGACAAAGAGTCAATAAAAGGCAAGTAAGTAGAGCTCAGGCCTTCATTGGTTTCTTGTGTTTTTTATATGGTTGTAAAATATATTTTTGTTTAGAAAGTGTAATAAAAGCATTTTTCCCAGTTTCTTTCATTCATGTGTTTTAAACGTTAACAACGTTTCGACGGCATTTCGTTTTAACAAACTGTTGTCTCAAGTTCTGTTCATTGGTAAAGGGCAGTAAATAAACTTTTTCCTTAAGTCTTGAGTTTCTCATTGATTTCTTACATCACACGGTGTCACTCCATAGCGTAAAAAGAAGCAGTGACATTCTGCAAAAGTTTTCTGTGCGAGAAAAATTGCACCAGGTGCTAGGGTAAGAACTCCATTGATATTTTTTTTCTTCAAAGTATATGTCGCTAATATAGCTTTTCAGCAGCTGGCTCAAGCTACTAAAGGAAACTTTTACATCTACTGAAAAAGAGTTGAATTGAAATTAAAAACCGTGTATCTAAACAACATAGGGTAAATATAATTAAAGGGAATCACTGGACCTTAACAATACACTTTTCGAATGATGAACCGGTTCAATAAACAATTTTTAATACGAAAAATGATATCCGTTTAGCGTTTTTGTATTTCTGACTCTTTCAATACATTTTAAGAATCTAGAAGAGTATTTAGAAAACTAAATTGTTTACGTAGGTGATGAGAAATGATGCATATTGCAAGTATGAAACAAACTTTGGGTGATCATTATTGTAAGTATATTTGATGTCTTTAAAAACATGATCGTAAAACAATTCAATTCTGTCAAGAATACTTGTAAATTAGCCTTAACAGCAAGCTGTAGCTAAACGCATTTTAATAGATTATAATTGATAAAATATAAATCATAAAAGTGCACCATTTTTTCTATAGCAAGCAAATGTCTTATTGTAAAGCTTTATAAATATCAACATTTACATGGTTGTTATAATTATTATATTCCAATAAAAATAATGTATAGAAAGAGGTTACTTATGTATCTTAACAGTTAGAACACATATTTTAAATGATATTCTCAATTTAGTAAACATTCGCCTAATAGGGCCTTAAGGTGGGGTCACACAATGAGTTATAACCCCGGAACAAGCCTAGTGACCCATACTTTTGTTTATGCCATTTTGTTTGTAAGGATTGATCTTGATATGTGCAAAATTTAAAAGAAATCTGTCCATTAGAACTTATTATGATATACGCCCTTTAAGCGTCTGACTAAACTGGAAACCACGATGACATCACTTTCAACAACAACGTTGTCAGATGACGATAAACTTAGCAACTGTATAGAAGGAGGTATTAAACATTAAGATATATGTGTATTTATTTTCTATTTTATTTGATAATAAACTTATACATTCAGGTATTTATTATCATTTTCAGTGAACTCGTTTAAAATAAAAACGATACATGACGCTCACTAAGACTCTTAGAATATTATTTTAGTCACCCCGTTTATTTAAAACGATGATATATAAATACTCTTGTATGATACTTTATTTACAAATCATTGCACACTGTTTGTTGTCTTTGAAACAATGCCATATTTTGAGTTCTTTTCGATCAATAAGTCGTGTTTTTGAAGCCTTCATTTAAAACAGCAGAAGACATTTTAGAATTTGGTTTTGTAACAATGCCATATTTTGAGGTCTTTTACCGATCTGTCAATGTTTTAGATTAAAACACGCTGGAAGCTTAAATTAATGAGTGTTGTGATTGAAGCCTATATTAAACAGCAACAAACGTTTAAGAAGTCTACTTAAGTAGAGTTAAGACATCGTTTAACTCTTACTCATAAACTGAATTAACAGAAAGTGTTAAAAGGTCAAATATACCAATATTAGTTATAATTTTAAAGAGAAATCAGCATGCTGCTATCAGTTTGCTCGTGAAGATAAAACCAAGCATTAGGAGTGTTTGGTATCTTAAACGGTTACAGGTTTTTACTAGCCATAATTTCTCAGCATTACGACAGCTTCTGTTTTGCCTTTGTAGGACTTGAAGGTATCTTAAGGTTATCAGATGCATTTTACTTTGGATTTTATATACGTTTTTTTCCCTACAATATATTGATACAGGTATGCAGAGCAGACCTCTGTTTATGCTAGGAATTTAAAAATTACCAGCAATGTATGTCTAATATTATGCTACAAATTGATACGTGCGTGTTTTATAAAAGTATTTAGATCTACTACAGAAATCTTCAAAGATTGTCAAAATTTTACGCATGTTCTTTGAAACATTAAAGAAAACAATCAGGATAGCAAACTAGAGATACTTCAAAATCTCATATACCTGTTTTCGATTGCATTAAAACGTTGTGTTCATTCAGTTTCAGTTTATCAATTTTGTAAAATGTGAGGCTTTAAACTTCTGTAAGAATGGGGCATTTTGATGTCACCACAACAAAGAAAAGCGAACACACTACAGTAGTTAAACGTTGAATGTCTGCACATAAAGTGTTGTAAGTGATTAGTGGTGTTATATGGTCTTTCTTGTATACGACATTTGTAAAACTGATTTACAAATTAACACCATCAGGACCTATTTTGTTCCTGCACACTGAGAGAGGCTGTACTAAATATCTACACAGACTATACAGTTCGGTAGCGATGTATGGTAGTAAACGTCATCTGATGACGTTATATGGTGAAGATGACGTAATATTTAGTACAGCCTCTCTCAGATCCAGTAAACATATCCGACAGAATTTATTCATCTTGATTAGATACATAAATAAGTCATTTTTTATTAGTTTTTCATAAATATATGGTAATGGGCGGCCTAAGTCGCATTTTCACATTAAAGAAGCGGTTCATGACCGCTTATTTAATGTATTTTTACTGTAATAAACAGTTGTTTGTTTGGTTTTTAAAATAATCATAATTGTATATGTGTTTCCCCTGATGAAGGCTACTTACATGTATTTTGTTATAACCGTGAACCGTTTATACCATGGTCTCACTGTGTGGCTTTTTAAAGTTAAATAAATCCACATAACCCCTTTGAAAAATAGATGACTGTTATCAGTTAGGTTACCTTGTACTAGCCTAATTCTTGGGAGTGTCGAACACATGGGGGAATCAAGTGCTTTAGATGGTACGATTCTTGCTATATATAGCAAAGTATGTACTAATGATAACAATTTGATTTGAACTTGAGTTGATATCTACAAGTATAAAGACGTGGAAGAGACCATTTCAAAAGTCGAGAGTCACTAGATGCTGTTCTATATAATTATTCTTGTCGCTACTGTATTTTACACGGTGTCAGCTGCAGAACAGCAATCACGAGGTGGACTAGAAACGGAACTAGAAAAGGAACGAACACGGCGTATTCTGCTTGAGGACAACTACTACACCATTGTCAGTAGGCTGGACAGTCTGACCACCAAAGTTACTGATTTGGACAACAAACATAGTACTGAAGTAGTTTATTTGGACAACAAATACAGCACAGATGTAGCTTATTTGGACAACAAATACAGCACAGATGTAGCCAACTTGAAGCAAACAGTAGGTATATGTGTACAGCAATTGAGTTATTTGAAACAGTAGTTACACACAATCCAGATATGTTTATGCGTAGTTACTATGTAGATGTGACACTGGTTTAGTTACTCGTTTTGACAACTGTTCTTTTATTCGTTTGGAACTTTTTTTGTACTGAACAATAGTTTTGTGGCACAATTAGCACAACAGTATATATACGCTCGTAGATTGATATGCGTAATTAATAAAAACGTTTTAATTACATTGTAGTTAATAATAATAGAAATTAAATAATTATGAGTTTGTTTGATTACATGCTTTAAAAAGTAACACAGTTACATGGAGGTTATTTGTTTTCTACGTACACTAAGTTAGGATTGATCGCGTAGATTGTTGAAGTGTTAATTTTTACTCATCTATGTAGTAAAAAACGTAGAGCCATCGCCTATTTTAAACAGAAACATTTGATTTCAGAATTAAAGATGTGTTCTTATTTTAAATTATAAATGACAAGTAAAAATGGTTATGACATAATGTTTATTTTGTTTGAGTTGAACTATAAATTTCTGTAAAATACATAATAAATAGTAATTTATTTTTATGCGGTGATAAATTTCAGAAGTCAAATTTGACGTTCGCTGACATTCTAAACAACCCCTGTTTGGTTTTCAGTTAATAAAACTCTATATACTTATATTTATTTTACTATTTTCAGCAAAACTGTCTCACTGCAATGTTGCATTTAAACCGCATTTGACGAAGTCGTTCACACCCCTTCGCAGTCAGTTGATTGAGTTTGATGATGTTCAGTTCAATCTCGGTCACGCCTATCATGCTGGTACGTTTATCACACCATACAACGGAAAATACCTCTTCTCGTAGGCCATTTGCTCTAGTGGGGGTCATTGGGTCTCCGTCAATTTGACGCGAAACGGGATAGGAGACGTTTTGGCAGGAGATACTATCGCCTACGTTTGAAATTCTGAAACAACCATCACAGAGCTGCATGCAGCGGACGATGTCAATGTACACTTTGCCAATAATGGCGACAGTATTTTTGGGAGCAGCCATCACCTTAATAGCTTCACCGGTGTCCTTCTTAGTGTACGAACATAACAAATACAGTACAGTACAGTTCAAGTTTACGTTTTGCTTTGTGTTTTTTTTATCTCATACAGAGAAAACAGGGTCCAAAGTTTTTTAGAATTTCATGTGACTGAGCTCGCTCTCATGTTAAATTGTCTTGCATTTCATTGGTTGAAATTTATCATGCGATTTACCTCAGACAAGGTGTACGTATCTGAAAATGACATGCCAGAAAGTTTTATAATCTCGGCGCCAGGTGTTTGTGTCAGTCGAGTAATAAGTATAGGATATAAAACGAAAACGATCCATTTTATTTAAAATATTGGACTGTGTGAGTTTTATATCGTACTTGAAACACGTCTGTGGAGTAAACATTTTAAACGCAACTTATAAACCTCAAAAATATAGTGAAATTACTGTCACATTTATAATGTAAACACAACTGATCTACGGGGCCTCCGTGGCTAAATGGTTATAGTCATTGACTTGCAATCTCTCAACCCCTCACCGCTGTGGGTTCGAATCCCGGTCTGGGCTCTTCCGATTTTTCAAGTGAGGAAGCCTTCCAGCTGGCTTGCGGTAGGTCGGTGATTCTACCCGGGTGTACTCTGTGCCGGAAATAGTGTACATAGGTCCCCCGGGGTCTTCCTCCACCTGTGATGAACTGGACGTCGCGATATGACTGATATACTGTTAAAGCGACGTTCAATTCCAAATAAACAAACAAACAAACAATCATGTAATGACTGTAAACTGATGCTGTAACAAACTGATGTTCAGAAAACGACAAATAATGATTTCTACGCAATCATCTCGGAAATAATAGTTCTAGGTTATCATCAAAGATAAAATTCATATATAACTTTAAACTATCCATTGCTAGCCTCATTGCGACAACACACTCATATAATCACCGCTCCTTATTCGTGGAGTTGTCCCTTTACCGGATTCAATCTTGAAAAGGATGGCGGTAGAATGCTTTAGTGCCTTAAATTCATTCGGTTATGAGCCCGTGCTGCAAGAACGATGAGGTTGGACAGCCTATGTGTATTTTGATTTGCGTTTCCAGTGTCATTGGTGCTGTATTACTACTAACTGACCACGATTTCGACATGCTAATGTCTCGGTGTCGTGACAAGGGTATCAAACTCAACTCAGATGAGATAGATATAGCCAAGAGCGAGATTTTGTTCTTTGGGCACATTCTCAGCTCTGAAGGACTGAAAATGGATCCTACAAAGGTCAAGGCCAAATAAGACATATCGCCACCAAATTCAAAATCAGACCTACAAACTGTTTTAAGGAATGGTCACAAATCTTCAAAGGTTTGCACCTAAACTCTCTGAAATTACCTCGCCCTTACGACAATTACTTTCTAAGGATGTAGAGTTCACATGGAACATGTCCCGACTGGACGCATTTCAGAAAGTTAAAAATGTTATAACCCAGAGTCCAGGTCCTGTTCTAGCTTACTTTGACCCCACAAAGGAAATAACTCAACAGGTCGATACTTCCAAATATGGTCTTGCTGCAGTTCTCATGCAAAATGAGAAGCCCGTGTGGTTTGCTTCCAAATCTCTAGGCAAAGCAGAGGTTAATTATTCACAGATAACAAAAGAGCTTTACGCTATTTTCTTTGGCTGCAAAAGGTTTCACCAGTATGTCTATGGTAGACAAATCAAATGTCACACAGACCACAAACCACTTGTAGCTCTGTGAATATGTGAACCTTTAACCTTTAAATTTAATTCCAAAATACACAAACAAAAATAACCTTTAACCCTTATCAAAAAGTATTTAATGGTTCAACAGATGTTTATATTCAGTTCAACAATGTGTAATTGGAAACTATTCCTTCACGGTCACTGATGGATAATGTATACTGTCAATACGGAATGACATGGTTATCAATGTTACTGACTCAGTGGTACTTCTACCTTTATCAGGAGCAGAGCTCGTCGTTTTAGTTAAACACTGATATACTTCCGAAACCTTATGTTTACTACGCATGCACTGACACGTAAATGGAAGATTTTGTTGTTTTAATATATATGTAATTGTTATGTAAAAGACGCATTTCTTCAAACAAATGGATGTCATGCATGCGTATGGCTGGCTATAGTCGACTTACCTGTATAATATATAAAGACAGACAGAAATATCTGTTTTTCATGAAAAGATTACAGTTGAACATGTAACAAAAGTTAACTTGATGATAAAGGCAAACTAACTTCATTCGCAAATAGCTTTTAACTTCATCGCCAATCTAGGTGGAACAGATGAAAGGATTTTTAAAACGAACAATATCTCAAATACGTGTTGAAACACGAAGAACACATCTAAATTATTGCATTTTTATGATAACGATCATTCAATAATATGATTAAAAAGTGGCATTGATTGCTGAACAGAAATAATGAAAGTGAATGACAACAATTTCTGTGTATAACTATATATTTGCATAGATTGTAGACGTGGGGCAAAACCTAAACGTAAGGAAAGTAAAATTCTGCTTGTACAATTTCAGTATCAAGAAGAAATTTTCTTTAAATTAATTGCAAAAAAGTTTCTTTCAGAGCTCATGTATTAAATGTTGATAATGTTGAATGCTTTTGTACAGCAAACATATGTGCACGTTTTATTATCTCTAGCAGCGTGTTCGCTTCACAAATGAGTTTAGTAACTTAGTGAAAACAACACTCCTACTACGTGTAAGCAAATTCAACTTTGGGTCTAAGTTGATATTTCGTACAGTATTTCGGAGGTATTATCTTTAGTACTATTTTACAGAGGGCAGTTGTATCGGTTATATTAAATGAATCTTACTGAAATATATTGCATACATACGTAATTGAAGGCAACAGATGATTTACATGAATAATGATTATATCACAAGACCAATGAAGTCTCATAATTTTTAATAAGGTTGTAATATTTGCTCTATAAGGAGGTTCCAATATGTAATTAGAACAACCAGTCTTGATAAAGTACTCGGGAAATGGTAGTGATGTGTAGATTGAATTTATAACCTTAAACATAAATACACTAAGGCGACTTATAAAGTGATTCTGACGACTTCTAAATGTATTCTTCTAAATGACTTTTAAATGGATTCTTTGTGATATTAAAGTATTTAAGATATACTCGTATTATAAAATGATTTTACACAATTTATAAAACAATTTATAAAAGTATCCTAAACGATTTATAAAGGGTACTATGGGATTAATAAAGTCGTTTTAGACTACTAATAAAACTAATTTGAGACGACAAATTCTTGTATTATTTTATTGACGATAAATAAAGGGATTCTGGATTACCAATAAAGGGAAACATGACGTCTTATAAAGGGAACTTGATGACTTATCTAAGGATTATGGATTACATGTACTTATAAAGGGGTTCAGAAAGACTTATAAAAACGGTTCAAGACGATTTGTAAAAGGATCATTTGCGACTTATACGAGTATTCTGGACTTCATAACTTCATAAATGTTAGAAATGAGATAAGATATCAAAAGAGAGAGAAAAGAAAAGTATTCGGATTATTTAGGACGTTATTAGTTTATTGCTCAATAGAGTCAATAAATCCAAGCACAAACTCTGTGTTAAGAAAGAGTTATTTATGTACACGAATGGAGATAAATGGAGATGATGTATGTGTATTTTAGTGCATGTCCTGATAATTTGTAAGCAATAGTTCTGGGGCATTGTCTGTTGTCAGGAGCAAGTATTGAAAGACTGTTTTGTGTTTAAGTAGCTGATTAATTCTGGGAGGCGTACCACTTTGCGGCACAATGGCTACCGTAGAGCTAGCCTTTTGGAAGTTTATAGAAGAAATGCGTCCGTGCTATTATTATAGCTTAAATTGTGTAACTACGTCTTCTTCCGCTACCATTTCCAATAAGACTATTTTTTTTAAAAACTTTTGTTACTTCTATTATTTTGAATATAACATTTGGTGCATAAAAAAATAAATATTTGACATTACTTCTATTTATATAGTGATGTTGTTTAAATTTGTAAAACTATTTTGTAAAACTAAAGTACGGTTTATTCCCTTGCATCAAATGTTATAACATGCATCGTTACCGTTGTTCCGCTAAAAGATTGAATATGAAGACTACTTAGTTTTGTTATAACCGTGTACCGTACTCTCACTGAGTGGCCTTTTAAAATTGAATTAAACCAAATTACCCCTTTGAAAAATAGATAAGACTGTTATCAGTTAGGTCATATTGTACTTACATTATACGTGAGAGTGTCGAAAACATGGGGGAATCAAGTGCATTAGATGGCACGATCCTTGCTATATATAGCAAAGTATGCACTAATGATAACAATTTTATTTGAACTTAAGTTGATACGTATATAAAGACTTGTAACAGACATTTCCAAAAGTCGACAGTAACGAGATGCGGTTCTATATAGTTATCCTTGTTGCTTCTGTGTTTAGCACGTTATCAGCTTCAGAACAGCAATCTCGAGATGGACTAGAAACGGAACTAGAAAAAGAACGAACACGGCGTATTCTGCTGGAGGACAATTACTACACCATTGTCAGTAGGCTAGACAGTCTGACCACCAAAGTTACAGATTTGGACAACAAATACAGTACTGAAGTAGCCAACTTAAACAACAAATACAGTACAAATGTAGCTTATTTGGACAACAAATACAGTACAGACGTAGCCAACTTGAAGCAAACAGTAGGTATGTGTGTACAGCAACTTCGAAAACTGTTAAGTTCTTTTATTCTTCAAATCACTTTTTTATTGAGTAGTACTTTTGAACAAAATTAGCACAGGCTGACATTATGAACAACTCTAATCTAATAATAAAAATAATATATCACATTTATTTCACACTCTTTTCAAATTTGACACAAGTTAATGAGTGATTCACATTACATTATTACCGCTGACCATAAGGTTATAAGTCGGCTGTTAACAGATGGTTAGGATTGCAGTCACGAAACTTTGGCTGACACCTTCATAAGTACCCATTTGTATATATATATGTGTGTGTGTGTGTGTGTGTGTGTGTGTATGTATATGTATATATGTATATTTATGTGTATATGTGTGTGTGTGTATGTATATATGAGCGAAAGAGTATATAAATATCTGTTTGTTTATTTGTTTATCTATTTAATTATTTATTTACTTTTGCTTTCTAATTCTCTTCGTTATTTTCTCTTTTTAAGCTAATTGATATATATG
>JAULCC010104061.1:0-14131 GCA_032358795.1 Nuttallia obscurata
TACATACTTCGGCGCAATATAGCCTTTGTGTGCTGACGTGCCGTAAAACCCCATTTCACTCACTCACTCACTCTTCAACATCTGTCCGATGGTAAATGACTTTGGTGCTTTAAATGTAACAAAATAGCGTTATTTGCTTTAGTAGTTTTGACAATTTCGGAGTATATGTTGATTGCGTAAGAGTACTATTTAATCATATACATTTCTCTTTCATATAGCGTGCATTGTATATACTCATTTGTTATTGTTGCCATGTTACTATGTGCTTCGTTTATTTGTTAGAGGAGGGCTTTAATAATGTTGTAATAACTTGCACCCAATCCTACTGTAACTATGAAAATAAAATAAGTTTAAACTAAACGTATTATACAACTTCTCAAATCTACTTTTCGAGAGCAACTACAATTAAGTACATCTTATCAATTTGAGGCACACTCTTAAAAAGGTCAAAATCAGGTATCATAACATTTTGGAACTCTAGAGATATGTTGCATTCTACCTATGAAAATCAATACCCGTCAATGATTATCGAAGTTATTTTTATTGAAAAGACTTAGCAATTGTCTACTAAATGGGATACAATGTGGAAGTTGAAAGTTTTCAAAACCCGACTGGCTCGTAGACACCATAGAGGGTACCAAACCTACTCTCAAATGCTGGTAACTGCTTTCTGGTCTCAGGAGGGACTTAAATCATTCAAATTAACGATAAATCAATCATTTTGTTCCAATATTTTGTCATTTTAGAACGGACTGTTGTCACCCGTCGGTGATCATAAACGTCGTAGACATCGTCGGCAATGTCGGACAGTGTAGGGGCAATATAAAGGTCGTCAAGGCAACCGACGCTACTACTGCAATCACCGATACCAGTAAACAGAAACTTTCGATTCCCTTAATAGCCGGGGCTTCTGCTGGCGGAGTTGTGACCATTGCAGCCCTTGTAGGTGTGGGTATCTGGCTAAAGAAACGTGGGTGTGGTAATACAGTGAGGCCGCTCAAACACTAACCCCGAGGACATTTCCTTTTGATTGACATTTGACTTTGTTGTCATAGGTCTTTTAAGTCTTAACGACATTATTTATTACTTTGTTTATCAGTAATTTAGTTCATGGTAGCGGACATTATTTAAACAATAAACTGTAATTAACGCACAAGAAATCTGTGTTAAAAGCACACAAAAATGAAATCAAAGCACAAAGACGAAGAGAACTTTTGAATGCTGTCTTTTTGTTTCATATTTGTTTTTAGCGTTCATTCGAAATAGACAAAAAGTTAGCAAAAACATGAATGAATAGCTGCATGTTGAATATACATGAATTGTCAAACACTTGAGATAAACGTTTTTACTATAACAGTAAACTGATAATATAAACAGACATGTCTTCGTTATTTGTACGGGAGTATACCATAAAGTGGTATTGCCAAATCACAATGATCCAGTCAAAGAATTTTGCAAGATTTAGTAGTGCCTATAAATTGTGATGACAAACTAATTGAAAATTGTTTGATGTTGACAATAAAGTATAGGCAGAATTCAAACGGTTCCAGTAGATGTTGGCCGAAACGTATTACTGAATAAAATCATCGACACTCAGGGTTACACACTTAATTACCTCCCTTTATCATGTCTGTATATCAATCGATTCCTGAATCTTAAACTAGATTCGGCAACTTTCATTTCATATAAGTGTAAGATTTGTATAGTAAATGGTAGTCACATAATGCCTGATATGTAGTTATTTAAACCTTAGAAATGTAATCAGTGTTTGACTGTGGTATAACATCGTGCTTGAAACATACTTTATTGAGTGTGTGGATTGTTCGTTCTGTGTTCATGGCCAACACTGGTAGCTAAGCGCTGTTGCCGTATTCTGGGTATTGAATATGTCTGATGTTAGCTCTGTAGTGATTTTCTCCAAAGCAGGACATGGTAAATTGAAAACAAATAAATTACAATTACGCCTTTTATCTTTAATGACCTTTCTGACTCTGACAGATACCAAATTGCCACATTTCCCAACAATACTGACGAGACCCACCTCTTGACATGCTACATAAATAAACATCGTTGTAATGAATAACTAAAACCATGATTTGTGACATAACTAATTAAACCACCACCGATATTTTATCCGACTTCAAGGTACGAGGTTAAAGAAATGTTTTAAATCATTCCCATACTCTGATATCAATACATAACGATTGTGATTAGCTTAACTAAACACATGATAAATTTTAACAATTCAAACAAAACGATAAGGAAGATAACATACTGTTTCTATAACCTCGGATCGTGTTTCTATGTAAGATAATCGCTTTTTATAGTGACTGTTTAAATAAATTCAATTGGCATAGTTGTTTTTTAAATTAAATTTTTATTTTATTTTATTTTTATTTAATTTTTATATTAATTAAATTTTTTAATTTTCTTCAATTAACAGTACATTTAAGCATCTACATCGTGAGCTAAAATAGTTAAGTACAACTATACTTATGATCAGCTTTAAGTAACATTTGTTTAGGTCTGAAGAATATAAATGGCTATAAAGTTTAGAGAAAAACGAAAAGAAGGATAAATAAAGAATGTTCTTTGGCATGTTTTCTAACAAGAGACTTATATCGTAGAAACTTACAGCTATATAAAAAAGGTTAACGAGGTTAAGTTAAACATTCACTGTCTTTAATAAAAGTTTGAACAGCACCAACTTTGCACGCATATTATTGTGCATTTAGTGCGCGGTGTCAAAAAGGAAGTGTCCAAATCTAAATGATTAAATATGCGTGTTGAGTGCCATACATCTAGCCAGTGAAAAGTAACATTAGTTTTCAAAGAAAAGATGTTAAGCATCTTGTAACTCTGAATCACACCAACGAGTCGGTAATATACATATACAAATTCGCGAAGATGATTATTGAACAGGCCATAATAGAGATTACTACAGTTGTTACGTACTTTTGCATGAAGTACAGCATACAATCTTTGCCAAACAGTAAAGAAGTGTGAACTATTTTAGCTTGTAAGTTGTTAAAAACATCTACTTTTAAGACAGTAACTGAACATAAATTATTAATTTCCTCAATTATATTGTTTCATAAATTCTCTGAAGGTGGGATGATTGCATTGCCAAGCATTGACTCGAGGTTTAAAGCTACAGTTACATAGAAGAGGTGACACATAATTAAAACCGACTAACTGAGACACGTCAAAAACGGTAATTATTATTCCATTCTTAACCCCTTCACTGCCGGAAGTAATACCGCGCATGCGCAATATTTCGTCTGCCTCATTATTTAATTTCAGAGATTCACTAAATTTTTGGCAAAACTAGGGTGAGTTCCAAACAGCTTGAATCCGGATGAGACGCCGAGTTACTCAGCGTCTCATCCGGATTCAATCTGTTTGCATATGACTGAAAACTCGGAGTAATGCAGTGAAGGGGTTAAAAAGACACAGATGAAACAACATTCAAAAGCGTTCGTACAGACCATGTGTTGACAAACATAATATGATTCGCCGATATATAAAACAATCATTTGCATACCACACATGCAAAGCGAATGTGATTAATCTGATGGTTAAATGCACGCACGTGATCTAAATAAAAGTTTGTAGCTGTAAAGTAAATTATAATTCGTTATAAAACTTAGGCCTTTAAATTCTGAAACCGTTTTTCGCATTTTCATTCGTTGCCAACTGTGAAGTCCTGTGTATCTCTAACGCCGTCATCGAAAAGTTGAAAAAAACGTTCGGGGGAATAAAAAGCTATTGTCTTTCTTTTCAATGTTGTTGCAATGCTAAAAGCATAAATTAACAATTAATCAACTTCACACACGATGTAGCCTTCGCACATGTTCCACATTTACCATTGACACAATAAGAATTCAACCGGTTTTCACAATGGAGAAAATATTAAATCTATTTCTAAAACAAATCAAAGCTTAACAAGAACATATAAACAAACCGCATAGATGTGGTTATTTCTTTGGAATGAATGGATGGATACTGTATATGTGAAATAGCAATAAGACTATATAGTTATTATCTTGAAGTAGTAATACACTAAAGTTGCGATGCAAGAAGTAGATCTGTCAGATTGTCATATTTTGTATCTGTTTTCTCCCTGTATAGGACTTGGTTTTAAGGCACAATCTCGTCAATGCTGACGCATTCACAGCTTTTAACGACCTCGATCTGAAAATATAAAACAGTAGAAATGATGCTGCTGCTGATGTAGGACTTCCAGTTTCATGAATATTCAATTATATAACGACATTCAATCATTACTATCGTAAACAAACATTGTACTATAGAAGTAATTTTGGACAACTGACCGACAAATCTCGTCTTCAAGAATATTGATGAGGGGAGAAAACTCTAGTACCAGTGAAATCACACGCTACCATTAAGTACTTTTAAACAACTTTGTCATCATATCGGAATTTTGTTACCAAATAAATTCAATTTGTGTCGTCACTTCGAAAGATAAATCAAACTTTAGATAGAGAACGAGATTTCCCTGGGGAACCAATCAAACTGCCTCAATATTAATCAATGACATTTTTTCGCATATATTTGTTTCTAGATAGTTCTAGCTATTTCGGAAAATAGGGGTAAACAAGGTATTCATGGAATAGTGTAGAAAGTGACTTGGAACTTTTGTATTTTGTAGAATGGTCTGGTAACTTAATAATGTATATAAGCACAAACTTCTCTAATATTAGGATCTTTGGGTTTAACACATTTTACAAGATACAATAGTGATTGAACTTTTCTAAAATCTTGGATGATTGTTCTTTGAGGATTACATTTCAACACTTTATTGGAATTATTTGAATGAGCTCTTGGATTGATAAGTGATCATTTACATTTGGGATAAGATTCAGTTGTCATTTAAAATTAAATACCAAGCTTTGTAAAATATTGAATACTTTTGGATTTTATTCTTGAATCCTGATATTTAGAGTAGAAGTTTTATAACTTATTTGAAATAACTTTTGTAGAACTGGTTATAAGTATATTTTGCCACTGTTTATAGTTGGTAGTTATTTTTTGCTCTGTTACGTTTGGGGTCGTAAAAGAGGTTTTACGTTGCACTGGGCATACAAATAGCAAATAAAATTATAACGATGGTCAACTATCGTAGCAATGAACTTTGTCAACTAGTTGAGCCTTCGTTTAAATCATTGTTTAGGCATAATCTTGGTAAACCTTTATAGCCATAATTTTGGAACAAAGCATTGGGACATATCGGACAACAACGTAGCAATGATAAAAAACATCTTTTGGTATGTTATTTTAAAACATTGCGTGCAAGACTGTTTTAACATGATTATTTGAAATATGACATAAAACATACAGCTTCTAATATATTAAAATGTTAATTATTTCTAACAAACACGTCTCATCATTTCGAGTGTGCCTTGTCAAAACTCTTGTTCAGAGTTTTTCAAACGAAAAGGTTGTGAGTATATTATGATATAGAACACTGTGCTGTACTAAACAACATGTATATATATATTTGCTTTTTTGAGGGATTTAACTTCAGTATGCGCCTAATAATGAGACACTTTCTGCTGATACTCGAGTACTTTAGATAATCTATTACTCAAAGGGAGACAGTTAGGACGAGGACCGAACAGTTTTCTATATATATGTATTAATATCGCGATCATGGTTCCAAACATATATTAACTCCATGAGTACGACTCTTGTCATGTGTCAGATTAATAAGGTTACCGAAGAGTAGTCTGGTCTTGATCTACACTGGTTGGACATGACAGAAGTCTTATCCATGTAGTAAATGGTCAATTTAGCAATCTAGTTATGGACTGCAATCGCTTACTGCAAATGATTGTTCCGCCTATCAAAGGGGGAAAAAAATTGTTGAAATTATCAACTATGTTTTGCTATTTTATTATTATCTTTCAGTATAAACAACAAATGCAACTTCGTCTGCTAAACTTCGAAAAGATTTCTACCATTTTCATCTAACTTGTTCACAAATTTGTCTTTCGGAATAGAAAAGAGCACCACGACGTCTTTAGTATGCTTATCTGATCTGGAATTTAACGGGTTCAAAAAGTAGATGCACGTTTATATTCAAATATCAACTTCGTCCGATCACATGCCGTTGATGCTTTTATATTATAGTCCCTGATTACCTATTCCAGCATTGTTCTATAGAAAACACGAAAAATCGAATATTTTATGAGAAATAAGTCTCCTTTAAGCTAAGTTTTATTACAAAAACATACAATTACTGGAGCACCTGCGAAAACCGGGCACAGTTATCTGATTCCATCGAAGTTTGACAGTATGCAATGCACTCATGCTCACATAATACAAAATATTCTATTTGAAGGTAAGGGTGCTCAAAACGAGCGGTCACACTATACATGTATGTGCTGACGGTTTGAAACTGCACTAGAGGTTTTTATGAATAAAGAGGTTAAAGATGTTAAATTCATACATATTTAGATATGGCGAAAAAAACAAATGGCGAAAAAAATAGTGGCTGTACTTTTTGTGCCTAATATAAAAGTATAGTCGGACCTATCGATCTACATTGCTGTTTATGGAATTGAGCATGCCGAAGATAATCAATGGCGAAGGCAATAACTGTCAGTCCGCCAGACAATATACGTCCAGTCGTGTGTAAAGCTGTTTTTGTATATATGATATTTTTGTTTAACTTGAAAATGTAAAATGCCAAAATCTAAATTCTTCACAAATTCTAGTTATTTTCAGTAGTTAAACATTATATAAAACATTTTACCAAACGTAATGGAGTGTAAAATCTTCAAGTATTATTTCATAACCTGGAAAAGAATGCAGATGACACCCGAGTAAGAGGAGGAAGATTATCGTTCACAGCCTGTAGGTAAAATTGGAAGATTTCCAAGCCTGTAGTCATATTCAGTCTAAAATTCAGTCTAATGTTGCATTAAACGGTTATAAAACTTAAAGCTTATGTCAATGGCAGCGAAAGGGTTAATATCAAACGCTGTGCATGGATGTTATACAGAAGACATACCGGTTTAACAAACGTTTCCGAAAAGTCGTCTTGATTTACAAACGTGATGTTCGTCGTTTCTGATGCTCCAGCACGGCAACAGTCAAGTTTATTGTTCCCACATCCTCCGACACATTCAAATCCTTGTACCCGGTTATAAGATATGAACGTCGGCTTTGTTTCATCCCGTAGACGCTCAGACTCTCGTCTAGGTACCCGTGTACAGTTCAAGGGATCAACTGGCATGGAAAGATAAACATACATTGTATAAAGTTAACGTTAGTAAATATAGAGAGTCAGCCAGCCATGTAGCCATTCAGACATCTCGATTGTTCATATAATTATATGTAAATTAAAATAATGAAGATAAGGACATAGAGACAGAGTTGTGGTTGGATATATAGATAAAAAAATAGGTGAATAGATACATTGAGAAAAGATAAATTGACAGATAGACAGATACATGGATTGATGGGTACAAAGGCGGATATACATATCGATATATATATGAGGGTATATAAATGTATAATAATATGATTAGATAATAGATAAATAGAATAAACGGTACGTATATAAATGGACAGAGATATAAACAGAGAGACAGATAAACAATCAAATAGACAGATACATAGACAGACAGATGGATGGATGGTTTATTGCATGAAACAATATTTACAGAGATAGAAAGATAAAGATAAATATGAACGGACGAATATACAGACATATAGATAACTTAGTATATATATATATATCAATATGACAAAAAAATATTTACAGAATCAAATAAACATCATGAACAGATTAGAACAAATTTAGCCATTGTCAGAAATATTTAGTATATATAGCGATTGAAAGATAGATCAAACAAAACACGTTTATTGAAACCAGTAAAGCAAAATTAAATCTTTTATAAACGAACCAGCACCTAACACCAGAAAGAAGACTCACGTCCACAATGACCTTCGTTGATAACGCCGTAGTCGGTGTCCCCATCTTCACAAGCAGTCTGCTGTAGGTGACAACTAGACTGGTACACGCGAGTTTTGATATTTCCACTGTCAGCTTTCTTCACAAAGCCACAGACTGGTTCAACTCCAATGTTGGTGCAAGCTGGGCATTCACACACGGGATTACCATAACTGTCCTCCACACATTCGGCCGATATTTGGTAACAAATGGCGTCCACACATACACCTAGAAATAAATATGTAAAAACAATACAGTGCAGTTAAGATGATCTAGCTGGTAGAAGGTCGATGGCTGTACCCGAGGATCTGGAGTCATCTTCCAGTACAATACAACTTGCGATGTCGCCATGTGGATAAACTGTTTCTATATGATTTAAAACCTAAGCCAAGAACAACCAGATTAGCTTTTGTATTAACTGCTTTCGGTCGATACAGAGTTATAGGCAATGTTCCAGAAATGAAACTGAGTATTTAGATGCCCTACACTCTATCGCCAGTTCTCAAACTTATAAACTACGCAACTCAAAATAGTGCTGTATGGTGCAGTGTATCTGGGGTGTACTGAATACATAACAGTTATTGTTATTTTTGTGTCATTTAGTATTCGATTGCTAGCTTTTGAAAGCTTTTGAAGTTCGTTTGGAAGCTTTTGAAAGTGTTATAATTTTAATATGATGAAATTATTTTTTATAAACACAAATTCACTGACCATCTTTTAAATTCTAGTTTACAATTTGTTGTGTATTAGTCACTGAATTAATTGTTATAGATTCTTCACTCTTCTAAGCTCATCATAAGACTCGATTCAGTTGAAATTCTTTTATTTTCTCAGTTCGTACAAACTCATACGAAAGCCCGGGTACACTCTAATGCATATAACTTAATACAATGAGTATAATCAAAATGGTAAGATGCAAAATCATCACAGACAAATTGTATCAGTCTTTGGGACTATCGCAGAAACTGGGTCAACAGTATTAACACGTCATTCATGAAAAATAGGACTACGCTTTGTTGTTGATTATTGGCTTGAATCCGGAATGAGTAAACGGGTTCATGAATAATATACTGTCATACCAACTGAACTTTGAGAGACAGTTTTGATACGTTGTTCTTACCGAATAACACAAAATGATACTATTTTTTAAAACAAACTACCTGTGTGAAATGCAAACACTTTAAGAGTCGAGAGGAGGAAAGAATGAAGCCATTGTTAGTGTCAGAGGTATAGGGCTCGAATCCAAACTGCACCGAACCATAACCTCTTTAATTATTCATATTTCTAATAGAGTCAAAATTGGGTCTATCCCTATCGGCGCCAAATAGTGTTCGTCTGCGTGTATTGTCTTCTGTCTCAATATTAAAGGTGACTATATCTTGAATTTCTGTTCAAAAACAAAATCATGCTGTCAAACAGTTTTGATCCTGATGTGACGCCGAGTCGCTCGGTGTTTCACGGCGTTTCATCTGGATTCGAACTGTTTCAAAATATCACCGAGGCGCCTACGGCGACGAAACGACTAAAAATAGTAAATGAATGAAGGGTCGTTATGTTTTTTCCCGAATCACTTTCTATTTAAAACAGCCTATACTGATAATGACATCCGGTTAAGACAGATAAACCTTTAACACATATATATTTACTTCACTGCATGCTTAAGATGAATTAGCTAAGTTTAAACCTATTTAATTTAGCTCGCTTAAAAACATAGCGTGTAGATTACTAGAAACGGTTCCTCGATAGAACTAGTTACTCGAGTCGAAAGACTAACATTGGGGATCTACATGTAAGCACATGACACTACACTGCTGTGTCGCCACTCATTTCTTGATACCATTTTCATTAGACAGTGTCTTACCATATAGTATGTGAGTTATTGAATTAAATACTGGTACATTCGGATTATCACGGATAAAAAGAGATAACTTCGGAGATAAAACAGGGAGAGAGAAGCTTCCCTGCACCGACACCAATATAAATACCCCAATAACAACGGTGCCCCTATCAACGGCGTAAACTAGCGAAAACCAAATGCTCTAGTGACAATTGTCAAAATGTAACTTGCAATATATAAATGGGATGACATACTTTTTCATCCAAATTAGATGAATTCATATTTCAAATGCATGTAGAGAAGTTTCGAAGAATCGTGAGTATCTCGCCGAAAAGCATGTCATTACTCGCACATACTATACCATATCACGAACTCTGCCGGAGATGAACGAATAGTTTCAAACATACCACATCTGGTATGAAATAGGGTAGGAACATATTAGTAAGAGGTGAAGAGAGCTCAGATAAACTTACTTCCTGGACAGGGATCTTGGTAGCATTCTGTATTCTGGGATATGGGTAACACTTCTAACTCTGCCTCACTAAGTGACCGGTATGCTTTACGAGTTCTCTCCCTTACACCTTTGCCGCATGTCACACTACATGGACCCCAGGGGGTCCATTCTCCAACTGGGCTTGCTGTAATATAAGTAAACAAATGTCATATTTAACTGGAACATAACTGTTTCGTTAACTCCAATCATTTATAGAAAACTTAAAGGGAATAAAAAACGTAATGTTTGATTTAATAGTGAAGATGTCAAATTTTGCAGGGAGTATTTTTTCATCGTATCTTTATAATAACCGTGTAACAGCTCGATGGATATTCATCTTATGGTGAGATTCTATTATATCTTGTATATGATTTTTTTTTTGAATTGTCCAGAACGGCTCGTATTTTATATAGTAACAACTGTCAGAACATACCGTTTGTATATGTAGTATCGGAAACACACAGACAGGTATGTGACACACAGACGGGTATGTGACACACAGACGGGTATGTAAAATATATTTTTAACAAGTGAGTTAAACGCATACATAGAATAAAAAAGATAAGTTTCGTGTTGACAACACACATAGTTTTACATGTCAAGTGTGGGTTAACCCTAAACCTAACCCTAACCCCTAACCCTTACATGCCCAAAAGGATTACATGTCAAGTTAACATAAAATGGATGTAAAAAAACAACTTTTTATGTCGCCAACACATACCAAAGCCAAAAATTAAAGTAATCATCCAAACAAAAGTCATAAATTGAATGAATTTGTTTTTACCTCCCCTTTTGTCCTCACATGGTTTCATAGTTGGTAAAATGGTAGCTTCATGGTCCAACATACACTGCATTTGTTTGAACACACAAACGTTGGGGTAGATGTCCAATTTGCTTGTGCATACTTTCTCTGAAGTTATTAAATTAAAGATTATTTAAGGACCAAATTTATAGAATTTCATTAAAAATAAGCAAGTTGTTTAACCTTTAACCTGCTAAGGACGACAGCGATAGAATTTGCAAACAGCTTGGATCCAGAGTAACTCGGCGTCTAATCAGGATCCAAGCTGGTTGACACTCGGCCAATTGTTTCTCCAAATGTTGGTCGATTCTGATGAATTTTAACATCTAGGCAGACGATAGTTTAAGCAGACGACATTTGTTCAGCAGGCTAAGGATTAACTAATCAAATAACAAGAACTATAACTCTACCATATACAATCGGACTAAGATAAATCGATGATATGCAAAACCGTGTGATTTATTTCTCAAACGCGAATTCTGAACAGTATGGACACACCCAGGCCGATAGCAACACGTACATGTAGTTGGTACTTGTAACATTATATGCGGTTACATTTCCCAACTCAATGTGTTTCCAAATCATAACTAATGCCATTATCGCAGTACAGTTGGTATTGCTAACTTCTACCTTATAGTGCATGAAGTGGGAATTATTTCGAGTTTGTAAAAGTACCCAATTTCGTGGAAACCCCATGTCGTAAGTTTTTACCTGTAGACCGTATCTCTTCCACTGTACAGTCCTTACACTTGCATGTCGGAGCGCCATTATCCTCGTCTATCACACACTCCTGGTACATCGGACACTTTACTCTATTACATGAATCTGTAGAAATAAATCGTCAAGTAACTTGTTATGTAATGATGTTGATGATGATGATCTATTCAAAAGATTAACGTCCCTCTTGAGATGAGAAAACAGCTACTTGCATTTTGAAGGATATTGTGTATTCGCCCTTGCAGATGTACTACGAAAGAATCTAATTTTGGAAGACAAGAATTTCCCTTGTACCTGAGATATATCTAAAACATGCAGCAGTTTTGAATTTTATATAGAGTAGTATATCTTGTATCAATATACTATTTCAGCTTATATATATTTCATTTATTATACTAATTTCTTGGTTTTTTTATCTTTCCTAAATGTTTATCGTAGCAGGAAGTTCTTTTGTTATCTAAATCCTCTGATGTGACAATTTATTACTGATAATGTTTGCCTTAACAGGGTGACAATTTATTAAATATAATGTTTAATTCGATAAAATTAAAGCTAATATAAATTAAAGCTAATAAATATAAGCTCCGAAATGTTAAAAAACATTTAGTTTGAATAAACACTATAGAGTTTGTTTCCTGGGTAGAACCAACAGTTGATGTCTATGTCAACCCAGGAACCGGGACATCGTGTGATAACACAACTTTTAACTATATAAAACCCATTGACTTTTCCTCCTAAAGCCAGGCCCCGTGTTCACAAAGCATTTTACAGTTTCTGTTAAGTTAGAGATTAAAATCGTTTTCTGCAATGTTTTGCAATTTTAGCCTAAACAAGAAGATAAAATTCTTATTGAGACTGATCATCAATATAAATGTATTTATCACATAAATTGGCTTCGGTGAGTGACATAAAGCAGTGACATAAATATCATAGATAACTAACAGTTACATAAATAAGACTTGAACCCGGTTGGTATCGTCAGGGTGTTATTATGACGTCGCGTTCTAATTCCCGTATTTTACGGCAAAAACCTATACAGGCGGCGTTTTGTCCAGTCGTTTAGTTTTGTATACATCTAATTCTTTAAATTCTTATATATGTGATAAAAAAGAATTACATTCGTGATAATTCAACATCATATTTATGAAACTCGTTGATTTGGTAAGGTTTGTGTCATATGTTTTTAGTCAACTCTGTTCATAATATGATATTGAATAAATCCTCTATTTATTGCAAACTCAAAGTTTACATTAAAACATCCGAAACAGATACATATGACAATAAGCTCTCCTTTTTCAAATGTGGCTGAGTTTGAAATACTTTGTGAACACAGAGCCAGATGACTCTACAATCGCATATTTGATAGACTTGTAACAAAAACGTGACAGGTTCGATTCCCAACAAGAAAAGACAGTGTTATGTCATGAGACAGAATGAAGTTTGTTTTGCATGTCTTAAGACCGATAATATGCGTGGAATAGTGTTATCAAAGAAATTCAGATAAACCAGAAAGCGTTTTATTCAACAACTGGGAAATAAATTAATGTATTGAACTTACTTTTGCAACTCCCCTTATAATCCACAGCTATTTGTTGTCTAGGTGACATTCCCTCTTCACACCTGCTAATAATCATGTCTTTTATACTGTCGTATTCTACAAAGTCCTCTCCACAGACCTAAAGAAAAAATTAATAAACTTTACACAAACGAGAAGTAATCAAAGCAATGAAGGTACAGAAGATGTTCAGCACGTGCTAAGTGTAATTAGGCTCTATATCCCTAAACATGGGAATCCATTGTACAAAACGCATTGTATTCTTATGAGAATAGTTTTTTGTTATATTAGATGTAATTTATATATTTCATAAATAAACCTGAAAGCATTTACACAGTTTGAAACAGTAAGATTAATGTTCACAAAAAAGTATGAATAAAATGGTAACCTTTATCTCTCCAATTATTTTTTTTGGGTGTTTATAATTCAAAAGGAATATAGTGACATTTTAATTCAGTAGCCTTTGGTCTTCTCCTTGTCAGTTATGTGTTCTATCTGAGTTCACACAACCAACGATTAAACAGATTTATCATACCTAGTTGTAAATCAAATTCTATTTAGTAAAAATAGTTCCAGAGGCATCGTAACTGTTATAAATATGGTCGAAACTTTATGGGACAAATAGTCTTGTAACCTGTCAATAGTATTCATACGACATTCATGAAAATTAGATGAAAAGTAAAATAATATTAGAATTGAATTCCGTTTAGAAAGAATAAAAAAACGCGTTTATCTCAACCCAAGTG
>JAULCC010104172.1:4040-14130 GCA_032358795.1 Nuttallia obscurata
GTGAATTCAAAGTGTAACGATTAAGATGAATAGTCATAAAAGTTTTGCATGCATACCCTTCGATTGTTAAATTTTTGAATTATGGGCCTTTTTGTGCATTTTACTTTGTAAAATAAAAGAAATAAGAAGAATTTTCATTTTGGTAGACAGTTGGTCATTTCATGATGCAAACGTACGTAGTGTTACTAAAATAACGACCGTAAATAGCCTATTGCTAGTGGTATCTAAATAATGTAAGTAGCCTATTGCTAGTGATATCTAAATGACGCATTTAGCCTATTGCTAGTGGTCTCTAAATAAGGCAAGTAGCCTATTGTTAGAGGTATCTAAATGATGCAGTGGTATCTAAATGATGCAAGTAGCATATTGCTAGTGGTATCTAAATGAAGCAAGTGGTATCTAAATGATGCAAGTAGCATATTCCTAGTGGTATCTAAATGATGCAAGTAGCCTATTCCTAGTGGTATCCGAATGATGAAAGTAGCCTATTGCTGGTGGTATCTTAATGACGCAAGTAGCCTATTGTTAGTGGTATCTAAATGATGTAAGAAGCCTATTGCTAGTGGTATCTAAATGACGCAAGTAGCCTATTGCTAGTGGTATCTTGATGATGCAAGTAGCCTTTTGCTAGAGGTATCTTAATGATGTACGTAGCCTTTTGCTAGTGTTATCTGAATGATGCAAGTAGCCTTTTGCTAGTGGTATCTAAATGATTTAACACTACATAGATGCTTTTTTTTCAGGGTGACAATACATAAACATCGCTTCGATCTTGTAGGTGGAAGCAACGGTCAGTCAAGTCACAAAAATCATCAAAGCAAGAGTCTTTTTCGTCTCCACTAAATAAGGCTAAGCGGAAAACTAGCAAATTGAAACCGACAATGTATTTACAGAAAATAATTGGTTTACACATATATAGGAGCAAGTTGAAACATAAAAGAAATCCAATACGTTAATTAGTGCATTCCAACCAATAATCTGAGCGAGTGTAAACAGAAAAGATATATTATGTGCATGTCATAATCTGCTACAAAAAGAAATGTAAATAGATCGCGATCTCAATTTAACACTCCTTACGTTCTTCAAACAAATTAATACTGATAAGTTATACGCAGAAAACGTAGCATTTCTTCTTTTGACAGAAGTTTTGCATTTATTTACAAAATTTAAAACGAGAATATTACAATTAACATGTGATGGTGCTCAATGGAACTAGTTTCGATAACTTAGACTTGATTAAATCATGTGTATGTTAAACAACCTAATTTAATTCATGTGTAGGTAAAGCAACCTGATTTAGTTCATGTGTAAGTTAAACAAACAGATTTAATTCCTGTGTAGGTAAACATCCAGATTTAATTCATGTGTAGGTAAACATCCAGATTTAAATCATGTGTAGGTTAAACAATCTGATTTAATTCATGTGTAGGTTAAACAACCAGATTTAATTCATATGAAGGTTAAATAACCAAATTTAATTCATGTGTAGGTAAACATCCAGATTTAAATCATGTGTATGTTAAACATCCAGATTTAAATCGTATGTAGGTTAAACAACCATATTTAATTCATGTGAAAGTTAAACAACCAGATTTAATTCATGTGTAGGTTAAACAACCTGATTTAATTCATGTGTAGGTTAAACAACCAGATTTAATTCATATGAAGGTTAAACAACCAGATTTAATTCCTGTGTAGGTAAACATCAAGATTTAATTCATGTGTAGGTTAACTTCCGATTTAAATTGTGTGTAGGTTAAACAACCAGATAACATTCACGTGTAAGTTAAACAACCAGATTTAATTCATATGTAGGTTAAACAACCAGATTTAATTCCTGTGCAGGTTAAACAACCAGATTTTATTCATGTGAAGGTAAAGCAACCTGATTTAATTCATGTGTAAGTTTAACAACCAGATTTAATTCATGTGTATGTTAAACGACCATATTTAATTCATGTGCAGGTTAAACAACCAGATTTAATTCATGTGAAGGTAAAGCAACCTGATTTAATTTATGTGTAAGATTAACAAACATATTTAATTCATGTGTATGTTAAACTACCATATTTAATTCATAAGTAGGTAAACATCAAGATTTAATTCATGTGTGGGTAAACATCCAGATTTAAATCGTGTGAAAGTTAAACAACCAGATTTAATTCATGTGAAAGTTTAACAACCGGATTTAATTCATCAGTATGTTAAACGACCATATTTCATTCATGTGTAGGTAAACATCCAAATTTAGTTCATGTGTAGGTAAACATCCAGATTTAAATCGTGTGAAAGTTAAACAACCAGATTTAATTCATGTGTTAGTTAAACAACCAGATTAGACCGCCCGGTTAGCTCAATTGGTAGAGCGTCCGTGTGTAAGTTAAACAACCAGATTTAATTCATTTGTAGGTTAAACAAGATTTAATTCCTGTGTATGTTAAAAAAACAGATTTAATTCATGTGTAGGTGAAGCAACCTGATTAAATTCATGTGTAAGTTAAATAACCAGATTTAATCCATTTGTAGGTAAAACAACCAGATTTAATTCAAGTGTTAAACAACCAGATTTAATTCCTGTGTAGGTTAAACAACCAGATTTAGTTCAAGAGTTGGTTAAACAATCAGATTTAGTTCAAGTGTAGGTTAAACAACCAGGTTTAATTCAATTGTAGGTTAAACAACCAGATTTGATTCAAGTATAGTTTAAACAACCAGATTAAAGTCAAGTTTAGGTTATACATCCAGAATTAATTCCTGTGTAGGTGAAGCAACCTGATTTAATTCATTTTTAAGTTAAACAACCAGATTTAATCCATGTGTAGGTAAAACACCAAGGTCTAATTCAAGTGTTAAACAACCAGATTTAATTCCTGTGTAGGTTAAGCAGCCAGATTTAATTCCCGTGTAGGTTAAACAACCAGATTTAGTTCAAGTGTAGGTTAAAGAATCAGATTTAATTCAAGTGTAGGTTAAACAACCAGGTTTAATTCAATTGTAGGTTAAACAACCAGATTTGATTCAAGTGTAGGTTTAACAACCAGATTAAATTCAAGTGTAGGTTATACAACCAGATTTAATTCCTGTGAAGGTTAAACAACCAGATTTAATTCCTGTGTAGGTTTAACAACCAGATTTAATTTACACAAGGCATTTCTTGAACAAAAATCCACCCACCAGCCTTCGTCGCCGCGGGTTATGGTCATTGACTTGCAATCTCTCAGCCCCTTAACGCTGTGGGTTCGAATTCCGGTCTGGACACTTCGGAATTTTCAAGTGAGGAAGCCTTCCAGCTGGCTTGTGGTTGGTCGGTGGTTCTACCCGGGTGCACTCTGTGCCTGAAAAAGTGTACAGTGGTCTCCCGGGGTCGTCCTTCATTTGTAATGAGCTAGACTTCGCGATATGACTGACATACGTTTTATGCGAAGCAAACAAACAAAACTACAAGTGCTATCCATTCACACTAGCTGTAAATTTTCAGTGCCGAATAAAGCCGCCGATCATAAAAATTTGCATTTTTTTTTATCCTTACGATTTTTTTAACGTTTGGTCCTAATCATTCGCCAATAATTTTACACCACGAACCCTGAAAATTAGTTGACAATTATGGAATCATCTGCATAATATTTATGTTGCTGCTTTTGTTTACTGTTCTCATAAAAGATCCCAAAATGGTTCAGTTAAAGTTTGTTTAAATCAATTAAGTGACTATTTGTATAGGTAAATAAATAGATTACGCTTTTATGCATTGGTTTGTAAACAAATGGGTAATGATTGGCCCTGAAGATGGTAGCCATTTTTTTAAACAACAGGGAAACCCCCCCTCCCATAAATGTATAGGTACTAATATTTTAGCTTAAGCATTTATGGTTTCATGGGAGAAGATAAATGAAGTCACCAAAGTAACACTTATGCCAAATTATTTTCAAATCTGGCCACTAATTTTGGAGAAGAAGGTTATTTAAGCTTTCACTATGAAATACTGACTATGCGTCCTGGCGACCATGTTTTTTACAGATGAAATCATTTGAATAATCTTTGTAGAGGGTCAACCAAGGAACACTTATGCCAAATTACTTCAAATATAGCCACTAGTTTTGTAGAAAAAAATCTTTAAAGTTTTCCTTTTCTGTTGCTATGGCAACCAGAGTTCTGCATGGAATCCAATTCTTTGAACAACTTTGGAAGGCGACTACCTAAGAAACAGTCCTTTAAAGTTTTATCTAAAGTGGCTGAGCCGTTAAGGAAGAGATGTCTGTCGTTGGAAGCTAATGTTGACTGACGGACGACGGACAAAGACCGGTCACAATAGCTCAACATGAGCCTTTGGCTCAGATAAGCTAATAAAAAAGGATATCAAATGAAGTCTTACTTTATTACAATTGAGGTGAACTTTACTAGGTGATGACTATTATATTTGCAAGGAAGGGTAGGGCGGTCGTAATTCTAATAACACTACCTAAGTTTGCATCATGAAATGACCAGCTGGCTTTGCTTAACAGAAATTATTCATAATATATTTTACTTAACACAGTACAACGCACACAATATGCACATAACTAATTACTAAATTAATTTAACAACCGAAAGACATGCATGTAACACTTTGATGGCCATTCATCTAAATCCGATATGTTTTGAAGTTGACTACGTATTCAACACACATTCAACATAATCGAGCTAAAATAAATAAGTTTAAACTTATTGTTGCACGCCAGGACAAAAACAAATGTTTTCGAAGTGTTTTCGACAACCATGCAAAGGTGTATGGTGGTTAATGTACTGATCGAAGTACAATTTGAAGCATTCGTTTTTGTCTTATCTCTCTTTCACAAAAAGTATAGCAAAAAAATCTATATAAACATACCTGAGACGGCATAAAATCTTCTTAACGCGTTGAATTGATGACGTGACATGTCTTGTTCATTCTGTGTGATCCCAGTACAAGTTTTGTTTAAAACAATAACATGTTGTGTTTATTTTTAAATTTAAAACAAGAGTTAATTTGTATACTCTCAAGACTGTTTCATATAGTGGTATTCAAATCTGTCTTGGTCTAGCAATGGTTTTTCCCTTTTCAACCAATAATCATATCTATTTAACAGTAGTAATACGCATATCGATATATTTTTTATTTACTTTTTAAATTATCATTACACCTCACTTGCGACTTTCTCTATACGTATAGTTAATGTTCCCGGTGAACATTTCTACATATCATCCCTTCTATTGGAACATCATCAACCAGTTTCTACGAAATAGACATCGGAAGTATCAAGTAAGCCGCCACTGGGACTGTGCGTGGTCACATGATTAAAAACATGCCTCACAAAATCGACTATCACGCCAATGAAAAAAAATAATTAAAATAATAAAATAAAATAAAACTATGGTCACTGTTCAATTTGATCTATACAATGCACCATCGTCATTACTCTGACATTGGCATTGAAATACATTGAGTGGTAAATACATTGAATGATGGTAAATACATTGAATGGTAAATACATTGCATGGTAAAAACATTGAATGGTAAATACATTGAGTGGTAAATACATTGAGTGGTAAATACATTGAGTGATGGTAAATACATTGAATGATTAATTGAATTTGTGTTTTGTCACTCAACATGTTATTCCGAAATAAGGAAAATATATATAAAGAAATGTTATTATCAAAGACCATCCATATCTTAATTGATTTGCTTAAATAATATGAAAAAGATACCTTAGTGAGACTTTCCAAATAGATAAAATTATCTTTAGATCACAGAAACAGAATATTAAATGAATTTTATGAAAGTTCGGGTATATTTTTCATCCTCTTATTCTCTGTTGATTAAAAAAAAACATGAGTTAAAAAGTGATGCATGAACGAATGCTTTATTATATGTTATGTTTTGTAAGATGACGTACTATGTTATTATATGTTATGTTTTGTAAGATGATGTACTATGTTATTATATGTTATGTTTTGTAAGATGACGTACTATGTTATTATGTGTTATGTTTTGTAAGATGACGTACTATGTTATTATATGTTATGTTTTGTAAGATGACGTACTTTGTTATTATGTCTAATAAAATATATGTTATGTTCTGTTAAAATCTGTACACTAAAATAGCTTATCATGGGGAAATCGTTCTCTTTTATAGCAGAAAGGCAATTAAACCAGTTAGTTAAAACATAGTTTATTTCGTTCAGTTAACAGAAGTTATACATATACATCAGTTGTGAGATACAGCATATTGTAGCAAACCTTATGTAGATCATTTCCTTAACAGTATTTAGTTTGCATTGGTGGACTTCAAATAAGGATTCTACATGTTTTAGTTATAACTTAATATTTTAAGTCTGATTGTAAAACGTTTGTCTATTAATAATCAATTCCAGAAAATCAAATTTAATTAAAAAAAAAACAGCAGCAGATAAACAAGCAATCATGAGAGAAAAAAACACACACATAAAGGCAAAACGCTCAGCAGCACAAAGATGGAGAGGAAATGAATGTAAATATTTGTAAAGAACTTTGTTATCAGGATACGAAACCCAGCCGAGAGGGACACCCCGCCCAAAGGTATGAGTCTCACAGTCAAGCAGACCTAACTTTTCAGAAACTATTTGATAGTTGACTATAACTAAATGTAGTAAAACTACCTATCCCAAAATCTAACCCCATACGTACGTTAACTTTTCTCGTAGATGCTATTTGACACAATTCGAAGTCTTACACTCCATGGAATATGCTAAAATCACAAATAAAGCGGTGATCGATTTCTAGGCATCGGCCGGCGTGTAGACATCGGCGTAAGATCACGTGATAGGTTGGTCACAGTCACAATTAAAAGTGCCCCGTACGCTGCCATGACGACATTTCTGGAAATGGGATCGAATTATTGACTCACTTATCGGCAGGTGTCCAGTAGCCATTCGTCCGAATTCCTCCTATGCTCCGCCTTTTATACCTTGCGAGAGCCAGCGGTGGTCGCCCAGACGCCGGCCTTTCCTCGGCCGAGGTATGGCTGTTCTTCTGAACAGGCGCCACCAAGACGTCCGGCCGGACGCTAGGAAGTGCCCGGCCGGCGTCTGAGCGGCGTCTGGCAGATGTATGGATTATCTGAGTTGTCCAAAATTTGACCCGGCGCCCGCCCGATATTGGCATATCCTGCCGTGCATTGGCCGGACATTGGGCAGGCATCAACCGATTGATTGGCGATCAGTTTGCGATGCGAAACGCCGCACCAGATTGTAAAACCGAGTTGAAATATCTCGGTGCCCTCCCGAAGCCAAAATTGACAAAAATGACACGGTAGCCGCAAGGAGTCCCGTGGGGCCCCGGCAAATAATAGCTAGAAATCCGCCGCAAACTACTCACAAATCCACCGCAAGCCAGTTGTGACTGGGGTATTACTTTTTCCATCGTGTGAGGCCCTTACGAGTGGCTCATCGGGAGTATATTGTTGAAATTAAATATTTATCTCGAACGACCTAATTATAAATATGACCGGGTCAACAACCTATATTTGCGTTATGAAAATATGGAAATGTTTACAAAAGAAATTTAAAGATTTGAGAATATACAGTTCACATCACAGGCATATACCTGTCGTTGTGTTACATTTTTGTCCAACAGCACAACACGTATATGAAGAATAGGGACTGTATTCACAACAGTCTTGTGCTGGAGGACAGGGCTTACTGCCACAGGTCAGGGGCTGTGGCGGAGGGAAATAAGGGTCGTAATCACAGAACTGCCCTGTGCATGTAGTGCCTGGTGATATAGCAGAAATAAATAAATCCAAGACTGATGTTTGTTGCATTGGAGCCCCGACATCAAAAGGTCCTTGCCAGTGAGATGAAAAAACTGGTCCGGATTTAGTGTAATATGGAGGACCATCCTTGTATGTAATATTACATTTTGTTATAGGTTTCATGTCACATTGGTTGCTTTTCACATTTGATTCAACTTGAATATAAAGCCAATCTTGCAGAAAATTCTTCTGTATCGGATCTTCTAAAACGTCCATAAGGTACCGAACATTTCTTGTAAATATTCCTTTGTACATCAGGGCATCCTCGTCACAATTTGGCTCACAGTATTCCACAAGAATTCCATTTTCGTTACCATATGTCTTAAAAATTGCTAACGCCATTTTATAAGCTGTGCTAAGCAATTGTTGGTGTTTAGTGACTTTATACATTTCGGCAAGACCGCCTATCATCACACCGCCGTTATAGGTTGGACCGTACTCGTCAGCCGGAGTACAATTAGCTTGAACACCGTCCGACATTAGGTATGTACTTTCACTGATTAAACGATTGGCAAATATGAATTTATAAATTAAATGCATTTTGTTTTTGTAGTCTTGGTTATTCGTCAACCTAAATAGCCTAGCTGCTAAATGAAGCATTTCTACATTTGTTATAGTTTGCTTTGAGGCGAATGTGTTGTCAAACCAGAAACCACCGGAGCAGTTGTTACTGTTATCCCATCCGGTCTTCCAACACCAGTTAAATATATCTTCAGCGTCTTGTAAAAATAAATCGGCATGAGTAACCTCGTGTATCCTTGCATATGCAAGTCCATACCAACCCATATCATCAAAAGATGGGTATGGGCCATAAGCCTCCAAAAGACTGTACAGAGGCCTTTCTCCATTTTTGATAACGCTAATGTAGCGAGTATTGGTGTTATTGGTATAGGCGACAAAATTTACCATTGTTTCTAAGACGACACCATTCTGCCAGAAACCGTCATATCCGTTCCAAATCTACAAGAAAATTAACATCTAATTATGTCTCCCTTCTACGGGTCATGTTTTCGTTTGCACAGTCGATATTTTCCGTTTGTAAAACGTCTGTAAGACTATATGGAACAATACCTGCAGATTCAGTTGAATTCATTCTACATCTTTCTGAATAATACTGGAATACCAAAACACTTTAACTTTAAAGGCGATTATTCTAAGCTGGAAACTACAATTTTACTAGTTTAAGAACTTTAATTATACGACTTAACTGAAGTATTCGAATGCAATAATGACATTTTTGCAATTGCATATCTAGTGATCTTTCTCTAGAAGATCCTTTTTCTTGTGCCAAGTTATCTATTTGAAGATAAAGTAAAATGTCCTGCAATAAAGTTTAGTTACCTGCGTATATTCAAAACCTCTCATGGCAAATATACATTTGTAAATGTTTGCTGTGGAAACTAGCTTCATGCAAATGTGAACAAATACTAAAGAAAGGAGGTGTGTCCATATCATTGTTTCGTTACTGCATAATAATGTAGAACATACCTCGTAGCTGAACAGACCAGCAATGGGAGAAGGAAACCAGTTTGACTGATGGGCAAACTGTGTTGCGCATGCCCAGTACGCTGCTGTATCATTTCCGTACATTTGAAGACTGCATGTTTGATCTGTAACGTCGTGGCTAGGCTGTATCTTAGCTTGGTTAAGCCAAAAGAATGCCGGAAAACACACTACGACAGCACATATAGCTAATATGTTTTCCATTTTAGCACGCCCTGTATCGGACAGACTCAAGTTAAGTACAGTCTAAATCATACTGTATATATATGATACTTGGAGATAAACATTTATCAGTAGGTGAGTAGGTCAACTGGTAAGTAGTTGACATTATTTTAATTTATTCGTCTGACTTATCTGATTATAAAATAAATAGAAAGTTTACATTGAGAACAACATTTATCAGCTTATTAAAAGATGCCAACGTGTACGTCGGTACACATAGTTTTCTAATTTAAAACTTTCAAGATCTACATGCTATAACCCATTTATACAGCATATATCTTAACGTCGGTCTTAAATATTGCACTTCATCAAATAAAACCCATTGTTGCATAAGTAAAGACAAATTTCAAAATATAGGCTAAACGAGGTTTCAAAATGAAATCTAAACGAGGGTTCAGTGGTAAATTTATTTAATAGAGAGACATTCTTTGCCATCGTGTCACATGGTCTCTTTATACTCATCTAATAGTTTCTTTTATCACATAAATTGTCTTCTGGGAGTGACATAAAGCAGTGACATAAATATCATATGTAACTAGTTACATAAATAGAACTTG
>JAULCC010104283.1:0-14122 GCA_032358795.1 Nuttallia obscurata
CAAGCCAGCTGGAAGGCTCCCTCACTTGAAAAATCCGAAGTGCCCAGACCGGGATTCGAACCCACAGCGGTTAGGGGCTGAGAGATTGCAATACAGGCAGGGTATTTGTGCTTGATGCCATGGTCACTTTGACTGTTGACCTGATGACATAAATACTTCTTTACAGTAGTCATCTAATGGTCTTAACCTCTCTCCTTAGTTTGAGGACCGTATGTCTGGGTGTTCTTTAGTTACCAATCAGACACGGTTTTGTTTATGGTTCAAAGGTTCTGTGACATTGACCTCTAAACTGATCTCAAAATAAGTAGGGGTTATTTAATTGTTATGTCCAACCTCACTGTCAAGTTTAAAGACAGTAGGTCATGGCATTATTCAGTTATGTAGCATAACCATTGTTATTTTCAATGTCATGGTTTCCCTAAGCTTTGACCTGATGACCTAAATATCAATAGGAATATCATCTTCTGGCCATGTTCAACATTGCTTAGAGTTTGACGACTGTAGGTCTAAGCATTATACAAATATCAATAGTTCAAGTTTACCGACATACCGTCTGACCGACCAACCTAAATGTACTATAAAAAATATTCTTCTATCGTTAAAGGGAGGCATAATAAAAAGAGGATGTCAAGGAGTGGTCTTTTAATACAGAATTTATTTAACAAGTTGCTTGTTTGTTTATTTGAAATTTAACGTCGCATTAACAGTATTTCAGTCATATCGCGACGTCCATCTCATTACAGGTGGAGGAAGATCCCGGGGCACCTCTGTACACTATATCAGACACAGAGTACACACGGATAGAACCACGACCTACCGCAAGCCAGCTGGAAGGCTTCCTCATTTGAAAAATCCGAAATGCCCAGACCGGGATACGAACCAACAGCGGTGAGGGGCTGAGAGAGTGCAAGTCAATCACTAAAACCACTCGGCCACGGAGGCCCCTAAACAAGGTGTATAAATTGAAAAATGGAGCTTTGGCGAGTTTTTATCAATTTTAGTAAATTGGATGATTAGTTAATTAGATAATTAGTTTAAGACGTTCCAGGCTGAAAATGTTCCAAGTTTTCATTATATATGTTTATATCCAAAACCAGTCAGCATTGGTGTTCGGTATTACAAAGTACATAACGGCCCCAATCCTCTCAAACGCTCTGTTTCTGCTTGTGGTTACATACTTTATGCCCGCATGATGCTCATACTTCAGGTTGTATGAAAATATCTTGAACACTTGTCTATCTGTTTCTATATCTAGACAGAATTGAATTTACTGACAGTGGGAATTGTCAAAAGTGAATTGAAAAGTGACAGCATACAAACTCACAGCTATTCAAGGTGAACTGGTAACACCTTATAAAACTTGAAAGTTATCATGGTCTGAGACAGCCTATTTAATGCTGTACAAAAGTTACACATACCATTTTTACAATTTCCACCAAAGGCTTTGCCATGCTCATTATAGTAAAGTTCTGTACATACACAAATATTGCCGGAACACACTGCATTTGGATCAGAGCAGTCATTTGAGGCAGAGGCATCACAATTTCCACCAATGGGTGATGCTGTAAGGTAAGTATATAAAGATATCTATGTCTGTTAGAACATTTTTTAAATCATAATTCTAGTTAATTATGGTTTCATATTTCAATATCGATTAGGTATCTCTTAATGAAATAATTTCATCTTACAAACAGGAATCCATCATTTACCTTAGAGAAAACGAAAAAGAATATAACTAGTTTAGCTTGAGCAAACATTTATATATAACTAAAAACAAAAAACAAGATTTCTCACTTGGTATGCACAGTCCTCCTGATGAATAGTATCCCGTATTACATACACATATGTATTTGCCGTATGTAGATCTATATCTGCAACCAGCATTTACATCCCTGCACTGGTCAGTGTAATCGTTTGAAGTCGTACAAACACTAAGAAGATCAATTTCTGAAGAAAAACCAACATATGTCAGAGTTAGATTAAAAATTTTGTACTCTTAAAATCAGTTATTGTATGAGCGTGTATGTGTTATTAAATATAAGTGCAATATTTCGTGAGGGACGATCCAGCTAGCTTGCGTAAGGCCAGTGGTTATACGTAAGTGCATCTAGAATTTTCCTTTACAATAACTGCTTAAATTTCGAGAATCGGAGGTGTCGCCTGTTGGAAACACACATCATTTCTTGCGAAAGGAAGAATAATCAAATTACATTTGTTGAGGAAAAATCTACACCGACAAAGTTGAATCACATTTTTCTTATTTTAGTAACAACTGCATACTGAACAAATTTATCAAAAACTTTAATGAAGCATACCCAATATCGAACTTGACCTTTAATTTATGATGCTTATGTCTTATACCAAATCTGAACGGAGTCAATGCATCCCTTCAAAATATATTGAGCGGAAAAAAATAAGGTCCGAAAAACTAAATTGAAAAAAGGCCCATACCACGGACATAATTTAGTAGACCGTGCCCAATTTCGACCTTGACCTGTAATTTATGATGCTTAATTCTAATGCCAATCTGAATGTTGTCAATGCATCCCTTCAAACGTTATTGGACGTAAACCAATAGGGTGCGAAAAATACTAAGTTGAAAAAGGCCCAAACCACAGACAATTTAGTAGACCATGATCAATATCGACCTTGACATGTAATTTATAATAATATACCTTTATGCACAAGTTCTTTGAAATCCATGCATCCCTTCTTAAGTTATTGAGCGGAAACGAAGTGTGTGGCGACGGGGACGCGGACGACGTCGACAGATACATGATACCTATATGACTGCCATGCTACGCGAGCAACACAAAAAGCTGCAGAACATTTTCATTTCATCTTAACCTAGCCATTGTGATTGTAACCCCCAACAGAATGTCAAACTTTTAACTTCTGCTCTACTACATTTTAATAATGCACGTTTTGCCAGGAACTAGATTTTAAATATGTAGATTGCCCAAAACCGATTAGGTGTACTTTGGTTACATTAGTCAAATGTCAATTATGCTGTTGAGAGCTATAGCTTACACGTGCTGTATCACATATTTACAGGGGAAGGCTGTCATTCAAAATCAGATATAAAACTTAATGCTATCCTTTTCACAAAGTGCTGAACATATGCACTTGTACACTCGTATACTTCTTTGGTGCAGGATGCAGGATGGATATATACACAAGTAATTGTACAATTTTTCATATGGATATTAGAAGGGAAACTTATGAGGAGTTAGTGACGGTTTACCTTAATGTTAATTTAAATAGATGGTGATTATGCATACAGTACATGACCGTTTAACCTGTGCTAAATATTTACTTGAATACAATGATGATCCTGTTATGGCTTACCTGAAAGCCTAAACAAAATGTTGTTGTTTTTTAATTCCAATGAAACATGCAACCTAATTGGATAGGCAGGGTTGTTCCTGGAATGTTACCTGGTGACCTAGTTTTTAATCACAGATTACCTATATATCAATTTGTTTGTTTTTTTCGGAATGTAACGTCGCTTTAACAGTATTTCAGTCATATCACTCATTACATGTGGAGGAAGACCCCGGGGGACCTCTGTGCACTATTTCAGGCACAGAGTACACCCGGGTAGAACCTCTGACCTACCGCAAGCCAGCTGGAAGGCTTCCTCACTTGAAAAATCCTCAGTGTCCAGACCGGGATTCAAACCCACAGCGATGAGGGGCTGAGAGATTGCAAGTCAATGACTATAACCACTTGGCCACGGAGGCCCCCGCTATATATCAAGCTAAACATTCTAACCACGTTTCATGAAAATCGAAAGCACCATACAACCTTCCATGCATGCACAAAGTAGTATTTCTATGGTGTCACATAGTGACCTAGGTTTTAATCGAAGACAACTCATATGCAAACTCGACGTGACATTTATAAAAAAAGTCAGTCTAACTAATTATAAATATGCAGTGTAAAATGCAGCCTCAATTGCGTGTACGAGGTTTTTCTTTCATTGACCGTGTGACCTCAGATAACCCATATTCACAAGCGAACAATACTACACCAAGACAATCAGTCTGACCAATTTTCATGATGATCTAATTACATATGCAAACTGTATGATTTGTACTGATGAGTTGGTTTATAACTTCAGATGCACACATTTGATCTCAACAGAGATGTTTCTATAAATGCTTCACATAAAATATCGAATCTCGAGACAATGTATGCTTTTTGAAAACAAGACGCACAGTTGCAATACTAAAAGCCAATGTGAAAAAGACGCCCATAGGCCGGGACTAAATTCATCCCCACGGTATTAACTATTTTAACACATTAAAAAGAAGGCCTGTATATAATACTACACTCATAATATATATATGTATATCATCAGAGAAGCAGATTGCTTAAGTTTTCACTATAAAGGTCTATATAAAACTAGCCTTGAAACTAGAAACAACTTTTTTTAACGAACTAACATGGGCTGGAGGACTTTTAAAGGGGTCAGCGAATAAACATGTATGTAGAATTAAATAGAATTTGGTCCAAATGTTTAACAGGAGAAGTCTTCAAAATAACCATATAGAGATATAGTGAAATTTAGCCTCGACCCTGGTGGTCATGTTTTTTAAATGGACGTACATGGCTTGTAGGATTGTGACAGAGGGTCATGGCTATAGTTTAGGCTAAGCATACGCATTAGGCTGCACAGAAGAAGACAAGTCATGGAAGCCTGTTTCTAAAATTGAAGCCGGGTAACAGTCTAGTGTAAATACATATTTAAGTACTACTTTGATTATGCAGTTATTGGCAGCTTGATTGTCTTTATGGGGATGTTATTGAGATATTGCATAAAATATGTACTATATTTGTTTTATAATCAATTACTGTATATATGCACCTATGTCCAAATTCAATACCGCTTACTTCTAAATAGTATTTGAGTCTTTTTTCTTTTAAAACTATGTCTCTATACTCGCTTTTCATGAAATTAAAAGAAGTTCAAAAAGACACAGTGTCTGAACAAATGAGGTATAACGACTTTACTGCCATACTTACTTCTTACACAGGAACCATACTTGGAACTGGCACCATTATCATCATAAAAATCATCACCACAGGCACAGAATGATGCTGAACAAATAGCGTCTGATGTACGACATGCATCAGGCATGGGACAAGCAAAACCTAGATCCATCTCTGTAAATTCCAAAAACAGTTTGAAGACCAGCTTGTCAATAAAGACCAGAATTGCTCTACGTGTATAAATCAGTGTGATTATGCATATGTTTCAGTTGATGCTCTATGCAATATATAAATCAGCATAGAGCATTTTAAGTTTCTTAGTTGAGTATTGTTATAAGACCCACTGGTTAGACCTATTTAGTCCGTAGATGGAAGTTAAAATATCTTTGAAATGGAGGAGCATTCAAGGATGCTTCATTCATAAAACAAAAGGTATTTCATTGTTCAAGAGTTGAAGGACTAAGAAGTTTCCTTTCTATATAAACATCAAAACACAGGAACCAAATATTAACCAAGATTCTGGCTAGAAAAAACTCAGTCCATCACCTAATGCTTCATGTAGAAATATCATCCTGTAGTTTCTAAAGATATTTAAGTTTATGTTATTTTACTTACTAATGTATCCCTGGTTTCATTAATTTTGAGCTAAGAGTCATCATTTGATAAGATTTGGTAAAGAACCCTTAAATAAAACTTCATGTAAAGTTAAATCAAAATTGCCTGAAAAAAATTATGGATAAAAGTTAGAGATTTTTGTAAAATCATCTTTTATCTTTACTTATAAGCCTTCCTTCCTCGTTTTAGCCAAGTGTTATCATTTGAGAAAACTTGGTAGAGGAACGCGTAATGGAGATTCATATTAATCAAGTGTGAGCAAATAAATGTACAAAACCACACAAAATAAGTTAAAAAAGACTATTAACATAATAAGAAGTAATATAAACTGGTATATTTTCATCAGGGTATTATAAAAAAGAGCAGATAAAGTAGGTGGTGGAAGAAAAAACATGCATGTTTGTAATGCATTAAGGTGCAAGTAAAATTTAAGTATATGCTATTTAAAGTCACATATAAATAGCATCACTTTTAAAAATATCGTTATATCAGTAGCTTCTTTTAAAAAATTATTCTGCAACATTAAGATTTGGATAGAAAACAAACGAGCAAACATTAAGACAACTACTAAATGTGTCATTGACTTGCAATCTCTAAGACCCTCACTGAATCCCCGTCTGGGCAATTCGGATTATTCAAGTGAGGAAGCCCTCCAGCTGGATTGCGGTAGGTCGGTGGTTCTACCCGGGTGCACTCTGTGCCTGAAATAGTGTACAGAGGTCCCTCGGGGTCTTCCTCCACCTGTAATGAGCTAGACGTTGCAATATGACTGAAATACTGTTAAAGAGACGTTAGATTCCAAGTAAACAAACAGACGATATATATTAACATATTGAAATACGGAAAGTAGTAGGTTTACAAAAATAAATGAAAAACATAACTGACAATTTATCATCAAGATACTTACTCAAGATACATGTTCCTCCGACTCCATTGTTGTCATAGTGTGTGTCCTTACATAGACATTGATATTTGCTCCCTGACCCAGTACACACTGCATTAATGTCAGAACATGTAGCTGAAGCCGGGACCAATGTAGTTGGAGTTGGGCATGTAGCACCAAGGTTCTTCTCTGTAAATATACATTATTACTTCATTAATTGCCTGTAAATGGTCCATCACTATATAAAAAGTTGTGACCATCTTATTCTTAATTAACCAAATCGGTGTATTTGTCAGTTATTTTGAGTACTTTTAAAAACAAAATCGCTTTGTCAGTAATATGTCACAATTGAAATATTGACCGTTAAGTTAACTGTAAATGAATTATTTCTGAATACGTGCACAATGATATAAAAATAACTGTTGCTATGATATAACATAATGAATACTACGTGACTGACAATAAACCGTTCCGATACCTACTTGATACACAGGTTCCTCCACCAATACCAACTCCATTGTTGTCATAGTGAGTGACCTTACACAGACATAAATAGTAGCCATCTGAACGAGTACACACTGCATTACTGTCTGAACATGTAGCTGTAGCTGGGACTGCTGTAGAGGGAGTTGGACATCTTTCAGCAATGTTAGTCTCTGTGAAATACATCATTAGTCCTTTAAATGGATGTTAAAGGTAAGCATTGTATGAAAAGTTTAAATAGTTTTACCCGCAATAAAAAGTTATCTCTAATAAGTGGATTTAGTGAAAATAATGTTGGAAATTTAAATATGAAACTTTTAACAGTTATTTTGCTCAGGCAGTAATTTACAACTGAGAAAACTTAATATCAATTACTTTCTAATAACATTTTTACTCAGAGCTTGATAGACAAGACAAAAGGTTTCTATTATAAAAATAGGTTTCATATGAAGATATCAAATATTCTGAAATATGAAATTAATACAGATTTACAAACAAACGCAGTGCAACAAGACTGACAATTTACCGTGCCCATACTTACTCAAGATACAAGTTCCTCCACTATTGCCAACTCCATTATTGTCATAGTGTGTGTCCTTACACTGACATTGGTAGTAGTTACCTGACATAGTACACACTGCATTACTGTCGGAACATGTAGCTGTACCTGGCACTGTGTCAGTAGGCGTTGGACATACTGCAGCAAGGTTCTTTTCTGTAGAATGAATTCATTATTAAACATTAGATTGACTGTTATAATTTCCAGATTCCCCGAAAAAGTATTACAAAAAATATTGAATAAGACAAAAATGACATCGCACCCTGGTAAAGTCTATAATAAGGCCATGAAACCATTTTTTACGATTTTTAATTTCGTTTATATTGAAGATTTTTATTCAACAATAACAATTATTTTGTATACATCGAAAATGGCGTGAAAATACATGAATGGGGGTGGGTTTAATGAGAATATCCCAATATATAACAAATATCTGTGCATGCGAATAGAGTGTAAGACAGGCACACATGGGCGATATCGGAATTCATCGGCAAATAGCCGAACTAAGACACTGACAAATATATTCTAAATCGCTGACATTTTACATCCGCCGGGGCCAATTTTCAACATTGTTTATCCACTAATAGTAAGGGGAAGTTTTACAAAAGTTCCACCTGAGAAAATGTTTAGTTATACATATAATGGATTTACATACGTTTGACAATCTTTAAAAGTGCGAAAGTTTTAGGGAAATGCCTTTAAATGGTCATTCACTAAAAGAAAAGTTATAAAATCTTATTCTAAAAAATCTAAAAGCCAAACCGATGTCTTATGTAAATGATTTTGGATTTTTTAGTTTCAGCTTCCTTTTCAATCTCGATTATATTCAAAACCTATGGCTTGTAGAAACACTTTCTATTCCGTTTCTTTGTTACAACCATTAATTGTCAATTGGAGGTCATGAGAAAGGCCCCCTTCAGCGATCGAACCAAATCATGCTAAACGCAAGGCGGACACAATAACCACTAAACCACTGTGCCCTTTTAAGTGGGTTATCAATCTGAGATACATCCTCAATTTTACAGTAATATCACCCTGGTATTTTTTTAACATTTGAAATATTTACTGCTGATTTAACTTTATTTCAATTTTGTTCCGAGTTAAGTCATTTTAGAGGCAAGATATAAATGACAAAAACGTTTTAAAATATGTTGATTTGATATAATTATAAAAACTGTACTAAAATAGGGAATAACGATAGCTTTGAAAACGAAAGCAATACAACAAAACTGAACCGACCCGATGCTTACTCAAGATACATGTTCCGCCCCTAATGCTTACTCCATTGTCGTCATAGTGTGTGCCCTTACACAGACAGTGGAAGTTGCTACCTGACCCAGTACACACTGCATTACTGTCAGAACATGTAGCCGTAGCTGGCACTGCTATAGTTGCAGCTGGGCATGTAGCACCAAGGTTGTTCTCTTTAAAAGAAATTCATTATTATTCCTTTTATTTACTGTTAAAGGTCAACCTCTTTATGATATTATTTATATCTTCAGGTTTTCTTAATAGTAGGGATGGCAACGAATATTTGGATATCCGAATATCCGTTATTCCAACGGATATCCGAATATCAGTTTGAATATCCAAAATTTAAAAAAGAATTATGCTTTTAAACGTCATTTCAGTGTTTGAAAAGTACATAAAATTTAAAAACAACAGTTAAAGACAATCGTTCGTGAACGGTTGTTTACCTGTTGTTTGCATAATGTGATCGATTGTGTCGAGGAGATTATCAGTTTGCTAAATTACGGCATGCGGACCTCTAACAAATGCATAGCTCAAGCCTCTGTTTGTTTGTATGTATAAAAACACTCTTCCCCAGGAGCGAAAACTAATTGTATTCCAATCAACATCCTATTTTTTTTTATAACAATTGTCACAATTTGTCACTTGCGTCGCGTTGTCTAAATCCCTACAGTCCCCAGCTCCCTACTTCATGTATCTACCCTCTTCCAATCAAACGAAAGATAACTTATACACGTTTACTGGCAATGTCGGTATATACATGCCTTTGGCCATTTATAAAGATAAAAAAATGTGATAGCAAAGACACATTTTTTCCACATTTACAAACTAGATCAACATAATCATACTTCTATACATAATCAACGCGAGGAAAATATACAAAAATACACAGCAACACAAAAATGTCAGAATTTGACATTTAAACGAAACAATTAAATCAAATTATTCAGAGTTGTTTTACTAACAAAGTCGGCTTCTTTTATATGTTTGGCAAGTTTTAAAATTAATGACTTCTTTCTTGTTGACATAACTGAATTAAATTAGTGAAGAGAGGGCTATGCTATGTTACCAATATATTTACGTCTAATTTCTCTATATTTTGGACAGCGTAGAATGAAGTGATATCCGATTCAACTGCGTGTGTATTACAAATTTTACAGAGTCTGTTCTCTTTTTCAGTCCCATTATATAGGCCAACTCAAATTTCTAAAGCATGAGCGCGGAGTCTGATTTTTGACACATAATGTCGTAGTTCATCGCTATCTAAAACATCTAGGTATTTTTCGAAGCCAAACGAACTGTAATATTGACAATAATAATTCAATTTTGGAAAATTACTAACTGATGCATCCAATTCTTGTAGAAATTGGTCCTTTAAACGTCTTTTTAAAACTGGTAGATAATCACTATTGGTATTAAAAATAGATTGAATATTTGAATAACCTAAGTCATTGATCAAAGATTTTAGCAAGTAACAGTTATGTTAGTCGACTGATATGTGTATATATCATGAATACACGAGTTATAATTTTTCATTATCTTTAACCAAAACTTAAGAGCTCTTTCTTTGCACACAACAAGTAAAGGAGACCTCCCTAATTCACCGTAATCAGCATGGTTCGGGGTTTCAGGCTTTACACCAAGAATGTATGCGCAAAATCTGATATGTAATTTGTCAACTTCTTTAAATTATAAATATCCCAAACCTCCGAACCGTATAATATAATGGGAACTACCATTGAGTAGAACAGAGATAGTTTGGTCTTAATATCTAAGTGCACTCGATCAAAAACAAATTATGATAAGCCTTGAGAGCACGGGTGACAAAGTCTTCACTGCATGCACTAGGTTACCTGTATGAGAAAATCTTATGCCAAGATATGTAAAGTGTCGACAATTTGAATTTCATCCCCATTAACATGAAATCTATAGCCATGCTGTTGCTTCCTTTTCTCAAAAACACATACTTTAGTTTGAGTGGCATTGATTTTTATGCCCCATTTTAGCGAGTACTTAGCGATGTTGTTAATTTGCGACTGAAGGCTGTTAGGATCTGTTGTGAATAAAACGATATCATCGACATATAGAATCAACGATATCATTAATGAATAAAATAAATAAAATCGGTGAGAGTTGTTCACCTTGTTTCAAACAAAGGGTTACATTGAAAAATCAGGAATGTACATGTTTGGGGAAACTTTAACACATACTTCAACATTATTATATATATATATTAGAGCATATTGATCATCTTGCAACTTATTCCAGTTTCTATCAGTTTAACCCAAAGAGCATTCCTGACAACTGTATCAAACGCTTTTCCATAGTCAATAAAATATACCATAGTTGAAGGTTATTCGCTAATACTTTCTGAATAATAGAATGTAACGTAAAAATCGCATCAGACGTTGAACAATTGTCACGAAATCCAAACTGAGAGTCACCGAATTTACGCTCAGATTCACACCAACTATTTATTCGGTTACGCAGAGTCTTCACATTGATCAATGTAATACCTTTATCATTCGAGGGGTCACTGGAATCACCTTTTTTTATAAATAAAAATGATTACACCTTCACGCCATCCCTGCGGATAAACGCCCGAGTCATATATATGTGGTTAAATATAGAACAAAGATATTGACTAATAAACAATTACATGTTACACATATCAAATGACACAAACGTTAATGTATTGCATTCCCTTTCATCGTAAGTGAGCGAATGTTTTAGACTAAACCGGAAATAGAACAATTTCTTCATGTCAAATACTCATAGGCAAAGTGAGTGATAATGCAGGCGTTTTTTTCCTTCGCACAGTAGAAATTAAATTGAATGAACTTCATCAATTATATGACAGACGAATGATTTTACGCAACAGAAATTGTTATCTGACAACATTTTGTGAACATACGAAAGGGCTAGTGTTCGCTGTTGGTGATAACTGACTTATTTTAAGTGAACGGTAAAGTAATTGAGCATAAAACTTTAAAAAACGGATATCCCAATGGTATTCGAATACTGAAAACGAGTTTTCGAATATCAATTCCCGAATTGTTATCATTCCTAATTAATAGTCAAACCAAACAGATGTTTTCCGTGAACATGAATTTTCATTGCAAGGATTTGATTTCTTAACATGATTTAATTGATCGTGCAATTATTGTCACCACTGATATTTCTATTTACACATGATTTAAATATACGAATGTATACCAATATATCATAGACAACTGTTGTTTTTTTTGTTTTTAAATATGGATCGTACAACAACGATGACATATTGTAAAACGTTAAGTAAACTCGCTTATTTTGAAAATTAAATATTTACACAAGCACATACCTTAAAGACAATGAAGTCTTATAACAAAAGTTCGTATGCCATAAAATAAAATGATACAGATATATTTTGAAATATGAAATAAGCCTACATGCAAACATAAGTCAAACAACATAGCTGACAATTTACCGTCCCGACACTTACTAATGATACAAGTTCCACCATCAAAACCAACTCCATTGTCGTCATAGTGCGTGACTTTACACAGACATTGGTAGTAGCCATCTGACCGAGTACATACTGAATTAATGTCTGAACATGTAGCCGTAGCTGGGACTGCTGTAGAGGGAGTTTGACATCTTTCAGCAATTTTTTTCTCTATAAGAAAAACACACTATTAGTCCTTTATATGGCTATACTTAGTCAATCTCTATATGAAAAGCAGTGACCAGTTTATTCCCTAAATAGCTAATAAACCAATCTGGTGTCTTAAATTAATTATAAATCTGATAAATATATGTATTATGTCGAAAGATATGTTATTCTTGCAATAATTTGTAACAATTGACGTATAAACCAGTGAGTTTACTTGATGTTACTTACTTTCCAAAATAAATAGTTACAAAAAGTCTATATTAAAAGCTTTTTGCTATAAAAATTTAGCATTTTGTTCTGTAATATCGAATAAAGATTGATATCCTAACATAGGCAATACAATTAAACTGACAATTAACCGTGCCCATACTTACTCAAGATACAACTTCCTCCATTGATGCCAACTCCATTGTAGTCATAGTGTGTGTCCTTACACTGGCACAGGTAGTAGTTACCAGACATAGCACAAACTGCATTACTGTCGGAACATGTAGCTGTACCTGGCACTGTGTCAGTAGGCGTTGGACATGAGGCACTTAGCCTGTTCTCTGTACAGAAATTCATTACAATACCATAAACAGGCTGATAATGGTCAATCATTCATTATATAAACAGTTGTAGCTGTACCTGGCACTGTGTTAGTAGGCGTTGGACATGCGGTACTAAGGTTGTTCGCTGTACAGAAATCCATTATAAATCCTTAAACAGGCTGATAATGGTCAGTCAGTCATTATATGAACAGTTGGAACTACCTTATAAGTAATTAACGAACCTTTATTATGTCTTTAGTCAGATTTCGTATGGTATATATGAACCATTTTTACAGTTATCTATGTATGGCAATTATAAGAAAACTTTGAATGACTTACCTCTGAGTGAACTGTTTACCACTTACTTCCCGAATTTATTATTCACATAAAGACAGATACAATTGAATATAATATCTCATGATAAAAAATAGTAGGATATAAAACTAACAAATATTCTGATAAAGTGGAAAGCATAAAGATATTAAGACATTTATTAAACAATTTAAATGACAATTTAACGTCCCCATACTTACTCAAGATACATGTTCCTCCAGTAATGCCTATTCCATTGTTATCATAGTATGTTCCCTTACACAGACATTGGTAGTTGCTGCCTGATTCGGTACACACTGCATTACTGTCTGAACATGTAACTGTAGGTGGTACTGCTAAAGTAGGAGTTGGACAGGTTTTTCCAAGGCTCTTCTCTATAAAAGAGATACATTATTAAACCCTTACATTGGCTTCTTAATCGCTATGTCTTAAGTTAGAGACCAAATGTTCTTTATTAACAAAATTACCAACCTGACGGATTCTTTAAGCAATCGAAGGAGAAATGTTATCACTTTGCCATAAACTTGTAAGCGCTAAAAATGTTATCGCTGTGTACATCAGCTACCTTCCGAATCAAATATTTACACAAAGCTTGAAACTAAACATAATGACATCTTAATATAAAAGTTGTTATAAAACAACAATGAATAATATTCGGAAATATAGAAAGAGAATAAATAAACAAATATACGTCAAACAACAAAGCTGACAATTTACTGTATCGAAACTTACTAAATATACAAGTTCCTCCACCAATACCAACTCCATTGTCGTCATAATGTGTGACCTTACATAGACATTGGTAGAAGCCATCTGAC
>JAULCC010104394.1:0-22434 GCA_032358795.1 Nuttallia obscurata
AAACAAACAAACAAATAAGTTGACCAGGACAGGGGTAATATTTTAAGTAAGTTTTACCACCTGTTTTTGTTGTGCCTTCTGAAAACTGAACTTTAAAACATTCCAGATGTCACATGTACCTAACACATCTCACAGCATATCTGTGAAGCTGAAATATTCAGACTCATCGACCCTAAATATAGGCCCTTAATTTTGGCTTTCGATTTACACACAGTAATATAGCCAGTATATATGACTGAAATAACTTAACTATCAATATTTCTTGAAAGATTAAACGGATTCGACTGAAATTTCATTCTATATAGAAAATCACTTCCCCATGAGTGCACCATAGTTTGCACGTTCCCCTTACAGCCACGCGGTATGGCAGACTATTAATGACACAATTTAATTACTTCCCCCCGTATTTATCAAGTGGAAATAAGTGGAATCTCTGAAACAGTACAGTAATGTGTATAATCATATAATTATTGGTTATATAACCGATATTAAGGGTTCAGATTGAGTCAAACGTTCTTGCTTCGATAGCAACACATGCATATCAGACGTTTAACCATCTCAAACTCTAAACTCGCAACCCAATGACCACGTGAAGCGGTTTAAAACTGCTAGTAAACGCGATTTATTTTGCAAAACTAAATCAAGCATTGTCTTTCTTAAATTCAAATTAAAGTCTGGATATAAACATGTAGAGTCAATATTGACACGTCTAATTCCTGTATATTTGAGGGTATAGAAAGAAATATGCAGAAGTTTTTAAATAATTTCACACATTTAACATATTTTAAACGAATTTCAGCTCGCAACAAAATTTGATTTAGCTGAAAAAGACATAAAAACACCATGATAATACTACTCATAAATAAACATGAAACTTTAGCTATTTCCTACGTACATGAAATGCACAATGAATGTAAATTCTAAACTATTTAATAAAGAATTAAAATGCTGTTGATTTTAACATTTAAATGTTAAAATTTCAAAGAATAATAGAAAAATGTTTGTGTTGGAGTTGTTGATGAACTTTAATGATATATTTGTACTCAGTCTAGGCCAACAGCATAAGTTTTACATTGCTGTAAGAACTGCCTTGCGTATATAGAATCGGGTTTCCACTAAAAATATACGATTCTTGGATCTTTTTAATGCTTTGTGTAATTTCTAATGCCATCAATGATTACTGTTGAAATGTCAACTGGCGCATTTTCAAGTTGTTTTTGCAATTTTAATTACGTTTGCTGGGTGTAAACTCATTTGTAAATGGTGTTTTTCATTTTTTTATACTAATTGTTTTTTAATATGTCATTAGGACAATTCCTTGTTATTTCTTAATGACCTACATACTGAAAGTCATAATATCTAATGCATATGTGTTTGTACCTATCATACACAGTCTTCTAATCATAACGTGCAGGATTCGATTCTTTGTTTGAACGTTGGTCTCTATTAAAGTCAATAACATAATATATTTTTCTCAAATACTAAGAGAAATCAAAAGTCAGCATTCGATCGATTACATGTCATCGGACATGGCATATCTATGTTGAAATCATATTCTCAGAACAAGTCAGCAGGTAAAACGCATAATGTGTCAAGCGTGTAATGACCGCAGGTCATGCCAAGTTTCATTTAGCCAGCTAGTAAAATAAAATGTCGAACAGAGTTGTCGTTCGTGTACTGGAATGCATGTATACAGGAAACAGTAAACAATTTATGCTTTTATGATGTAGTGTATGAGAACTAGAATTTCTCGCTACAAAAGATCTTCATGTATGTTTCCTGCATTGGTGTTTCACATTATCTGACTAACGAAAAATGTTATCCATAAGACCATTAAAATGTGAATGAAATATGGAATGGCAGCAATGACATAATGACACATAAATAACATAATGACAAATAAGCATGTGCTTGCAATGACATAAGTTAAGAAATTCGTCACTAGAATCAAATGATATTAATAAATGTCAGCAAGTGTTAACATTGCCCGTATGTCTGCTAACATGATAAATTTTAAGTAGTAAAAGCATGAGAAATTGCGAATTGCATGAGTCGTGAATGCACGTAAGCCAATCACCTTTTGTAGGTATTTCTTCTATATGCTCAAACAGTTGATGGAAAATGGTTCTTCCGTTTCGGATATCATTTGTAATGTTAACGTGAGTGTGTACGAGTTTTTCAATTAAAACAATGACCACAAAAATACCTTGATATAACTCATGCCATTTCTCAAATACCAGTGTGTTTTTTGTTGGGAAACTTGGTTTTTTGTTTGTTTGTTTGATTAACGTCACTTTCTGCCAGTCACGTTAATCAAACGAACTAACAAAAAACCAAGTTTCTCAAAAAAAAAAACACACTGGTAATTGAGAAATAGCATGAGAAACTTGGTAGCGTAGGTTTATTTTTTGTGTTTTGTATGATGATATGTGTTAAGTAAATGTTTACTTGCCACATATTCTAAATGAAAGTACATGTTTGGAGTGACATTTTGGTAGACATTCAGACCTTTAAAGATGTATATTATCATTTTTGGGGGGATTGTCGCTTACCCTGTACAGAAATAAAGGGGGTCAGTAAGATTGGTAATGGGCGACCACTTAACTGATCTTTACAATCAGTGATATCTGTATAATGCTGATAACTGTTCATAATATAATATGGCGTCATGAGTAAATTTTCGCCATGGGCAAACTAATTTAACATATAAATAAGTTAGTTGGGTCAGACATAACGATTGCATTCGATGCAGACCAAACGTGATTTACTCTGTTTGAAAGTATAAACATATATATTTGCACAAAGACAACTGAGAACAACTTCCAAGCGTCTAAATCTGAGAACAAACGACATTTGAATTAACGCAAAGCCGATTATAGAATCTATTGAGCCCCTAAAGAAACATATGGGGTCTGCAGGTGACAGTCTTTAACCAATAACAATGTTAGACTTTTGAGGTGGCGAAAAAACGATAAACTATTCATGGACGATAACATCGAGCAGCCATGTATTTAATAAAAACGTATAGAATGCGATGTTTAATGTCTGCATCAAAGTAAGACGAAGACTGCTTGCAACATAAATAATCATAAATCCTACTTGGGTTCCTAATTTTATTAATTGGTTTAAGCAGTATTTTATTTGTCGTATTACAGACATGTTATCATAAAACAGTATACTAAGATAACATAATGAATATTATGAGCATGGATAAGAAAACAAGTTAATTAAAATTTATGTAAATTCTTCTCCATGTTGAAAATTTCTATTAATTACTGATCAACAATATTAAATTCTAATTTCCTATTTAAAAATATACCTTATCAGGCTTTGCGAAAGCTCTTTTATTGATAAGTTTTAAATTGCGTGAACTCAAACTGACCTTAGAGGTTCAAGGCAAAACATATTTACTTCAATTACAACAGCGGTATGCCTATACTCATCCAAATTTATATCTCTGTAATTTATATTATATAGTGAATGCTAGCTCAGATTACACCTGTACTCACAAAAGAAAGACAAACTGATAGTTATTTATCATTAAATTATTTACTTGTGATCACACTATAACGGAGAAACAAAAATTGTTAAAGACAGTGTCTGAAAAGATTAAACGACGTTACTTGTAATAATGATAAAGCGAGTATTCACTGCTTAACATCGGATACAGAAGTAAAATGCAAGACATAATTTTAAACGAGAACCAGACGCTTTAGTTTTAGTTTAAACTTATGTATTTTAGCTCGATTTTGTTGAAAGCCTATGGCTTGTAGAAACACTTTTGAGTCCGTTTTTTGGGTAGAACCAGTGTACTTGGTGTCAACAAATGAAGGTCAAGAGAACGGACCCCTTCGGGGCTTGTACCCGCAACCTCCTGAACGCAAGACGGATACCATATATATCCACTATGTCAATGCGCCCTCAAACCAGACGTTTTGTGTGCACCTTCTTGGTCAATAGTTATGTATCCATTTAATAAGCAACACAAGCAATGACTTTTACAACAGGACTCGGAACGACAACAGATGTTGTGTTCGCTACATTAGCAGTCAGCTACATAACAGTGAAATCAAGCAGTGTGTGCTACAGTTCCTGAAGGGCTGTTTTTGGTGTTATTTGTCGTCTTTTAATTATCTCAGTCAGGCTCTGAAAACTCGAATTATACATCCTTTCCAGGCAAATGGTTTCATTCTACAACGCTGTTTTTTAAAAAAAAAAAACTTCGCTATGTTTAAGTGGAATCATGATGATGTTTGTATGAAGGTCATCTTGAATGCCTTCACACCTATCACGCATGCGCATTAAAGCATGTCAGCAGGAAATCAATGATGGATCATGCATTGCTTACTGTTAGAATTCTCTTAATAGGAAAACGTGCAAACAAAGCACTATTCCAAGGGCATTTTAGGAAATGCAGTTACAGATAGGCTAGTTAATTGTATCAATATATATTTTTCACAAACTACATTGAAAAACGGAACGGTTGTAGATAGGCATACCCAATCATTCTTATACCGTTATATTCAGTGTATCGACAATGTTTGATTCAGGCTCTTCCCCAATTACGCCCAATATGAAACAAACACATGGATACGATGATAAAGTAGGGCGTTTAATATATAATGATACACATCAATTGTCAACACCGAAGAGCGGCGATATTTGTGAAGAGTATGTGAGGTTAAGCATAAATAATTACTAAACTAAAAAAGATGTTTGTTTGAATCACCTTATGTTTCACACGTAAATTATTCAAAATAATCTTCTTACATTACATTACATTACCAGCTGACTTGCGGTAGGTCGGTGGTTCTACCCGGGTGTACTCTGTGCCTGTAATAGTGCACATAGGTCTCGCGATATGAGTGAAATACTGTTAAAGCGACGTAAAATACCAAAACAAAACAAACAAAAACTAACAAAAAAAACTTACAGTATAATTGTTTCACAGACAGGTGCACATCGTAAAGTTGCATCTGTTTGGTAAACATATATGCTATATCATTTCAGACTAAAAGAAAGGACTCTGAATTAAAAAAAGGTTACTCTATCTCATTCCTCCCTCTCTCTTTCTCTCTCTCCCTCTCTCTCTCTCTCTCTCTCTCTCTGAAATATTTGCACATGTCGCAATAAATTTTAGTTGCGTAATTGACTTTGATAGTTCATAAGCTCCGAAGTTGTGAATATTCTTGTAGTTATTGAAACACGTTTTTGTTACGAATACTTTTGAAAATGTATGAGATCACCGTGCGTGTGCATTATCCTCATATAAATCAATCAATTATCAGTTATGGCATTAAGTGGAAAGCTAATGCTTTGATTCATTACTGTTTTATAATCCCACTTTGAGCACTGTCTATGTTGATATTTTCAATTGACTTCACCTTTAAGTTCAAATCGTGCATTAACAAGAGTACTTGCTACATGTAGTGTTTACTGTAAAGCTGCAGTCCGCTTTTGAAAGTATCTCAATGCTATGTCGGAAAGTCTTGTCCAGCAAGTGTAGAATGCCAAAAGCAGATTCCTGTATTGGTATGTAAGTATTAGTTTATGCAAAAGTGTTACGCTCAATTGATATTACCGGTTTAAATCTTGTTATAGAATATCTTTTATTTGAAACTAGAATAACTACTTCTGAAATGATTGCAAGAACGACGTTTGAAAATTCTAAACCTAGGCAGATGACATAAGTCCGCACTTGATAGCACGTAACTAATTTCGGTCTTTTTTTTCAACGCATTTTATCTTACATAAGGTGTAGATTCGCGCATAGGCTAGTTCGAAATGATTAGGGAAATATATTTGCTTGAAGTATATATTACGGACTGCACAATAAACTTAAAAAGATGAAAAAATGACAAATATACGATAAAACAATCCGATTTCCACAAATAAAAGCCATGACACTTGAAATGGCATAGGCTTAGACAGACAGGAAAATCTCATTAGTAACTTTAACATGTTATTTTATATTTTAAAATGGCACGAATCCTTTTGGTTGTGTGTGTCTTTTTATATCGTTCAAAGTCCAGAATGACACATTTTCAGCTGTTCAACAAGTTTCATTTTCGGTGTTCACACCATAATTCATGCACAATGTTTACATCTGTTGAGTCACGCTGTTACACTAACAAACCAATTCATCAGGTTTCCGATTGCGAAATAAATACAATAATGACCAGTACACGCTTTTCTTTACAGGTATTTATGTTACGATACTATGCCACAAGTATCATTTAAATAAAAAAACACCAATTATCATTTTATCATACTGATCGTCAGGCCCAAACATTAAGACATGGCACATTTTATTATGGGTGCGCTTAGCAGGCAAAGGGTTAAACGGTGACATTTAAGCTGCATGTTGTGCACAACAAGAATACGAAATAAGAAACGTTTTTGTTAAGGATCAGATAATTGGAAGACTAATTCATTGAATTATTGTTTTGTCCAAATTGCCTCGAGTTGCCATACTTAAATGTTGCGTGATTCATGATTTGCATCTCGCTCTTAAATAACTTAGATCTACTGTCACAGTGTCAATTAATTTTTGTTGGTGCCTTCGCGGTTTTATTTTTTGAGGTAATTTTAGGAGACCAATAAAAAACAAATCTATTGGATAACTTTTAACATAATGTACATGACCTAACATTATTAAAGTACACAAACGATTTCTTGATCTTTGATAAACCACAACTTTTCGTCTTATATTCTATACTTTTTCCAGACTAAAACACAGAAATATTGTTTTGTCAAAATTTGTTTCGTATTGCCATACTTACATTACGTGGTTCGTGATATTCATGTCAACCATGGACAACTTACTGAGCTAATTCATTTTTGGTGGTTAAAGCTGATAAATATTCTCCATGAAACCATACGGACTAGAGTTTAGGTGGTGTTAACATGATGACTCTGGGATCAAAGGGGCACCTATTCACTTATAGGCTTATATGATAAAACTTTGAAAATAACTTTGTCAAAAAACCAGTAAATATGCTTTTCTGTGAAGTTCGGTTATTTGATTCATTATCGTGATTAAACTGTATGATATATAGCGAGTCATTCCGGGACATATCTTATCACATGGCTGCTGTGCTGAGTAATGTAATCTGTCACGGTTTTTAATGATATTATTTATGAGATGATTTCAGACGCATTTATCCTTCTATAGAAATTATTACAACTTGAACAATAGAAATTTTCATACAGGTTGTAACGCTTTCGAATAAGTCTATATTTTTCAAAAGAAAATCATAAGAACTTGAGTAATTTTATGTTGTCCACTGATTGATTACTTATCTTAAAAGGTACTCAACATTATACATATATCTAGATTTCAATTTGTTGAGGCAGACTTTGTTTGTCGTTTTTTTTCTCATGAAATCGTTTTGTATTTCTTATTTATAGAATCTGTAATTCAATCTTGTGCATAATTCTGCTATTAGACATAATTAACCTAAGGGCTAAACAGGTTCTTTCAACTTCTTTATGCGCTATTTACTCAGATTTAAGATCTTAATGTATAGAAAATACTATAATAGTAATTATTCATGACCAACGTTGCAAATATGCAAATTTATTATACGAAAATTTTTAATAATACATGTAATATATACATGCATATAAGACATTTTTCAACTATCACACCTATGTGCATATCTATCACGCACGCTAACTTGCAGATAAACTACTATAATTGTAAAACAGTCACTTTTTGCATGTTCTTCTGTTAAATCTATGCCAGTGCCTAATGTAGTATTATATTCTTTCTATAGATATATGATTAATATTTGTGTAATAACTAAAAATTTACGTATAAAAAAAGTCAATTGTACAATGTCCGAAGATATTTATTTCATTAGCAGCGATTAAAAATTTCTGGAGTTTAAAATCTATTTTTATTCCAGACTTGAAATGTGATTAACTACATTATATTTCTTGTAACAGTTTATCATCATTACAACCATATTATATAGTTATTTGCTAAACAGATGAATGCGTCTAAGGATTTCACAATGATATATTATAGTCCTTCATTGACAACAGCAGAAACGATCATTGCCATATCATTAATGTAGAAATACTTGTTTATACAATATCATCGTAGTGTGATCACATTCATATATGTAAGCTCTTTAGAAATCTTTGCATCTTTGTTTCTATATATTATTTCAAAGGCATATAATATATTTGTTTTTACCATCAATAATGACGACAGAAACTACCTCCAGACGGTTTAAAAACACGTATATATTGGCTTTTGTATAATATTAAGCGCTATATCTCTTTTACAAACAATAAAAGTGCTGCATTGAAAATACTTTTGCATATCTGTTTCACATTATGTTCATCTAATTCAGACCGTATTTGTGTTATTTAATGTAGTCATATTGTTTAACAAGGCATTACGTCTGGCTCATATGGGAACGGCAGAGGGTAATTTTATCTTTTACGAGCAGTTATCACCATAATGCATGAAAAATAGATCATATGCACAAAAGTGTGCGTGATAAGCAGGTTTGTTTTATAAATAAATCTGAATAAAAGTACACGTGTTAAACAACCAATGTGTACTTTAAAGTGCAGTCGAAGTTACGGATTTGTTATTAAATGTCGATTACAGGGTAAGGCTCAGATGTCCTCTCTATCGAAAGAAATCTAACCATGGAAAACCATGCAAATCCGACAGGGACATCTAGGTGTATAATATCCTTCCAGTTTCCTTTTATTCTATACAAAAGACAACGTTATTTAAAGCTTCGTCTCGGTTGGGCCTTTGGAATATCATAAACAACGGGTTTCAATTAGCAACGACTTTTCATAGATAGCAGCCGAGTTATTTTGGTATCACAGATTAGTACTGATTGGATAATGACAAAGCTTACAATGACCAAAGGTGTTTGTACCGAAAGGAAACAATCATTTATCATTATAATATGTCCAATATTCCAAACAAACACATACCATTAATTTCACCATGCATGTATTTAGTTGTCAATGAGCGTCAGATTTAAGATGACAAGTAAATATCCTGATATCATTTTGTGCTGAGATGTTATTTGTATAGTGCGTCCCTATGTGACTAAACATTTGCTGTGTTGATCTATATAATTCAGGTGCGTTTTTTCTAACACAGTGCTTCTTGTTTCCTCAGTAGCAACTTTCTTTTAAAAAAGAAAGCAGACAAGCTTCTTTAAGTACGTATTTTTATTTCAGAAAAAACAAACCCTATTGAAGAATCTTCACCTTAATCGATCCTAATTACCAACTTAAAACTAAATTCGTACTGAGTTTTGCTGTTAATTTCGGGGGAACAATAGTTACATCTGAGAACATAACATATATCTGCCTTACTGACGTTGACATAGCTCATCGCCATGTAGTGCATTTATTATAAATGAATGCATTCTACAATAGTATAAATAAGCAGTCACGTGATATCAATTCTAACAGAGTACAACCCTTATATTTCATCAATAACGATAGAGGATGATCTAAATGTTATGAGAGTTTAAACTGAAGAAAAGGGAATTTTAATCTACAATGCAAGATCATAATTTTTAACAAATCTTATATGCATTTTAACATACTAGGTCCATGTTAGTTATCTTTGTAAATATACTTCTTTCTAAGAGTGAGACATATGGAAATGTATTTTATATCATATATCATACTTATATCTAAAAGACAAAAATGAATTTAACATGCTTTTCAGAAATTTTCCATATGACAGCTGAAAAAATTCAGCCTTAGGAAATGAGCGGGCGTATAAACGAGATTGAAAATTATATATTTTTCGTTTATCTCATTTATATCTCAGTAAATGTTAATACTGACATCCTATATATAGAGGATCTCATATGAGTGGTCATGGACTATTGGAAAAAATATAAAACTAGCTGTCAGAAAATCTACATAACGACGCTCTGCTGAGTGCTGTACAGTTTCTGCGAGTTTTATATTTTCAAACCGTTATTTTGTCTAAAATTATACCAGTAGATTTGTTATTCTATCATATAAAATGTATCTGCCAATGATTAAGGGTGACTTTATAACATTCATCAGAATATACATGTATTTTAAAGGTTGTGTAACTTTTACATCTATACTTATGCCTTACCTAATATTTTTTTTCACACACATTTAATTAGACATAATATTCGTGGGCACATCGTTTTTTAATGTCTTACTGATGGTTATTCGTTATTATGAACCAGAAGTGCTTAAATTTCGACAACTTAACCGTAGTACTGGAAGAGGGATACAGTTCAATTTAAATCATGACTGTTTTCTTGATCATATTTATGATACTTTTATCTTTGGCCGACGATATGACTCTGATGCATGAGACAATTGCAATGAGAGTTGCAAAAGAGATTGGATCGTTTAGGAGATAATTATATTAACAGGATTTTGTTACAATGAGAAGACTCGTTTGAGATAATTTATTGTTTTAACTATTTCGGTAATTTTTGTAATTTTACAATCAATAGATGGAATAATTATTTTTTCTAATTAAATTTAATAATGAATTACGAAGTTTTTCAGGCGTTGCTTGTATTGTTTGTCAATTGCAAGCAAATGTTTCATTAACCTTAATTTTAATGCCAGCTGTTTTTGTTTACTTTTTCGTTGGATCTATCTTATCTTACGCAGCAGAATTTGTTGAGAATTTGCAAAGTCAAGGTATATAGTATAATAGTTATCAGAGCTTTTATCCACAAAGTCCGAGAAAACATCTATCCCGATCCTTAAAACCCCCCGAAAATGTCACATCATTGAAAAGATGTCTACGCCACGTTCACATCGTTTTACATTGTTCTGATATATCTATGTGTTACAGTTTTTGTGTACACATCCTCCACTTGCAAACCTTTTAAGATTATTAATAAATGATTTTTTACTTACTAAGTAGATCTACATAACGTGTTTCAAATGCAAAATTAAAAACTTCTGTCCGCAAACATTTTGACTTCAAGTCGAGCGTATTAGGGCCCATAATTACAAAAACTCATAAGTGTCAATTGGTCCTTATTTCTTGAAAATCTGGACAACTTGTGACATGTTATTGAAATCAAAAATGCGTATATTCTAGACAATGCTAGCATAATGTTTGAACTTCATAAATAATGTTTGTCAACTGATGTCAAATCATCTAAATAAAGGATAAATTGAATCAAGAGTAAGAATTGGCTCTATTTTATCGTGATCCGTGACAAAAAAGTATTATTGATCTCGATAAAGTATTGGTTATTCAACCGACAACATGATCAAATCGTTCAACGTAAGAGACACAGTGTATTTTTTAAGAACCATACAACTGCTGTTTTGACTCAACACATTGAATGCGAATTTTCACTTAACAACTGCTTCAAACTTTGCTAGTGTTAACAAGGAACACACATACTAGATATAATTCGGCCAAATTTGGTTTGTATATGCTCATATGTAGGAAAGGGGTTAAACACTAGTTGGAGGGGAAAATGTATGATATAACGATACCGTTTTCTTTTCTCTTAGTTTGCAAATATGAGCCAAATGTACATGTAACATATAGAAAGCGTAAACCTTGAGTGACAATAGCGCCCAATTGCAAAAGTCGCCCTTTGATTAGAGTAAATCATTTGGTACTTCACTTCTGTTTGGTTGCGGATTGAAATCTCAACCCCCCTCAAGAAATAGAAGAAACTACCCAGTTAAAGCTTTTTGTTGTTGATAATTTTAGTCGCCCTTTTAACAGAGAACACTGTGCTAATTAGCTAGTAGTTATTTTGATTGTCTACAAATAGTTAAACAACATAACTCGAAACGAGACTTTCAACGTCTTTGGTCTTATAATGAGGTCTGAGTATGACTTCATGACTGATATTTCTGTCAACATCTTCGCATTGTGTGTTGGTGGTTGCCTTCTGTTTCGCTGTCTGATTAATGTAATGGTGGTTGCTGTAGAAACACTGCCGAGGGTAGTGGAGCATTTCATGACACAAATGCGGATATCTATTTAACTAAATATAAGAGTTGCTCAAGAGACAAGTTAATACGATTTATAATAAGCTAAATAGTAAACGGTTAAAATAGAAATAGAAATAACAGTTTTGCACAACATGTCATTTTTTTACAATAGTTATGCAAACTTCATCTATTTTTATCCTGGTTTTAATGTATTTCCACGTACTTCATTCAATAATTTATCTGCATTTAACGCACGTGTCGTCAACATGCCATTGTCGTTTTAATATTTGTTCATCCATTCGTCCAGGAATAACTGCCTGTCGCGATTTTTGTAAGAAGAATTGAGGTACTGGATGTTGTTCAGTCTTGCTGTTGTGAGTTGGTTATGGTTTCAGCCTTGCTTAAAATAAGGTTGACTCCGTCCATTTGCATAATTCAGTTTGTATTTTATTTCGGTGACGTATTTTTAACTCCAAGTACGTTACTGTGTCAGTATTTTCAAAATAAAAACATATGTTATATTGGGAACAGCTCGCAAACAATAAGTCATGGGTATACTACGGATTTCGTATGAAATGGTCAATGACGAATGCAGTTTAGTCTAATTTGTGAAAACCTTTGCCTTCTATGTATATGTTTGTACATTTTGTTTAATACAATATATAAACAAAGAATTATAATTCATCTGACGAAGCCTTTATATACTGTTCTTCGGGCATAAAAATTTGGGAAACATTGATAGATGTATGACATATGCAATTGTTTTTAAATGGTTTTGTTTCGTATGAAATGTTATGTGCAAATTCATTCTTCAGTTTTGAAGGAAATATATATTACTTTTGGTACTCTAAGTATGTAATTGACTATTGTTTACTACTGTTATTTATTTAACAGCATTGCAAATTTACTTTCAACGTCTGTTTCTCTGTAAGTACAATTACAAGTTTTACCTTCAGGACTTTTCTTTTAGTTTAATATGTGTTATCTCCATCAACCATTGTATATCAATATCCTTTCTAATCCAAGTCCATTAAAATGTACCTACAGGTATAAGACTATACGTGCAGGTACATATATATACGTGCAGGTACATATTTTAGAATAGGTAAAATCAGACCAATCACATTGCTTGATACAAAATTAACTTTCGCAGAGCGGAAATTGTTATTATCTGGACAATAAAAACATATAGGCAATAAATGGAAAAAATATATAATTATTCGGCATCGATATTGTGCTTTGACTTTATGTTTTGTTTCCTGATTATTAATAACGTACTTAGAATTGATATATAAATACAGAGTGCATTTAACTGAATCTGGTATATCAAACAAATATACACTGTGTGCCAAATCGTTGGCCTTCTCCTGATTGATTAAATATTGGTGATGCCGCTGTTTGATAATTTGTCTCATGATGATATCATAGCCCCCATAAACCTAAACTAGTAGTAAATGTAGATAATTTGATTACAGCCATAATTCCGGCTCTGTTTTCCAATCGGATATTGATAGTAAACGGCAGTCGTGTTTGCCCCCAACGGATACCTTTATTATCTATTACCGGAAAAAAGATTATCATCTAACGCGAACATTTCTATTTTTTCTCGGATTGATTTCAACATATATACGGAGGACATATTTGACTTATTCCTATTCTCACAATAAGGAGGACTTTGGTTTCAATAGTACAGTATATTCCCTGTCATGTTAATCAATTTATACGCATCTAAACCACTTTGCAACAAAAGCAATTCTGACAGGTGGTTTCACAGCATTTACATGTAAACAATCAAGTTCGTTTTAATGGACCGTTATCAGAATAGTATGTATTAACATATAATCTAGACAAGCAATTACGTTAACAAATCTCCACCAAAGCCATATTTCAAGATAAATGAAAAACAGTGAACATTTATCTTTTTTATATTAATGACTGTCAATTAAACACATTATACCATAAACCTGGTATCGTTTTTGAATTATAAAGGTATATGGAGTATATTCGGTTGTATGTAATTATACTGCATATATTAGATTACTTAAAATACATCACCTCTGTTTGTTATGTTCCCGATTTCTTTTATATCAAAGTTAGAACAAAATAAAAGTTTTGTTTGCACGAATAATAAAAGCTTAGTCGTATCAGAGGGGAAAGTACGTTTGCATAGCTAAATCTAACCAAAACGTTAGGGATATCATGACAGTGCTTTTTGATGTTTCTTTGAAATATGTATATACATATCTTATGACGTCTAGCGTATAAAAATTTAGAATAAATGAAAATGTATGGTTGTATAAAGTGATTTAAATGGATATCTTCATTGTTTTAAATTACCATAGCTTAGCTCAGTTGATTGATATGATAGAGTAATATGTACTTATTCTTATCACGTATGATGATTTAGTTTGACATGAAATACTCTTGTTCAATTTCGTAAACAAATTTGTCAACATTTATTCTGGAAGGTCCTGGCTGTTCCAGCTAAGGCATATCTGGTGTTTATAGAATCTGAAAGAAGTCTTGTTCCTGAAAGGTTAAGAAATCTTTATAAGGGCATACGTTTTCTTTACATGCATAGTAAGGTCCATCAACAGTGTTTTCTTGAATGGACATTTTAAGACACAATAAAGTAAACAATATATATTACACCCCATTAAGGGTGATATGGTCTAATATCAACCCAAGAAAAATCATTTCGACTGAGGCTAAGCCGGGTAAATATAATACCATATCACACTCAAAGGGGTATGATATGTATTTTATTATACCGAGCATTGGCATGATTGGTGGTGAATTTGCCAGGTTGATATAGGAAATATTGACATGGTGTCAGGGTGATATAGCAGAATATCTCGGAATGTATATATGGACACTTAACATAGGAACCAAGAGTGAGGTATAATAATAAACATTATTTAATAAGTTTTGATTATTGCAGACACTATTGAAAGCCTCTAACTATAAAATTACCTATTTCGTGATCCCAGTATCTTTCTGAGCCTCGGGTTGATACAAACACACACACGCATGTTATAAAAAGTAAAAAGAGAGTTTACCTTTGCATACTCAAAGAAACTTTTGAGAACATACATTAGGCTTGTAATGTGATAAACAGAATGAGTGTTCATGGTATTTGTATGGTTAAACAAAACAACATTGATTTGTCTCGTTAAAATATTTACAAAAAAGAGAATATGCGTTGAAACCTCTGTTTATGAAATCCCTGTATTACTTGATATCAAGCTGACTCACATGCATTGCAACTTTTGAATGTCAATCATGGTTTCATGTTTCAGATTATTCTAATAATTCTGATATTTTCAAGGATTCCCAACGTAGTTATATACGTGAGTAGGCCTGTTTGTCCGTAGTTATTGCCTGTTATTAAAATGTAGTTTTCGGAGATATTGTTGTTTTATATCACATTCATAATGTTGTTATGACGCATTTCTGACATTTTATACCCACAAGATGCTTGAAACAACCCTACAAAACGTTTATCCTGTATTTTGGTGTTTCATGGTAACACGTAAATTTAGCATCATTATTAGAAAAAATACACGTTGATATGTTTGCGTTAAAAATAAGCACATTATACATTCTAACTTATGTAGTTGTTATATTTGACTATCAATCTCATTGACGTGTCATTTACTTTTATTTATCTCAGTGCATGTGCTATACAACTCCATATGGTGAACGGGTAATATTGTTTCATATTATTTCATATCATACCCAAGGATTCAGAAAATGAATATCACCTATTGAATAACACCTTTTTCATAAAAAACAGAGTATAACAATTTGACCAGACCCATTTAAACATATAAGACAACAAATATTAGTTATACAATTCGTTAAGTTTTAAAAAAACGAAGATTGCCTACGAACACCTACGGGTGGGTAAAGCATTAATCGTTCTGCTATTGCCCATGTCCAAATGCCCATAAATAAGTGTTTTTACATAAAGCTTGTAATTACCATTACAAGTAAGAATTGAATAACGACGTGTTCGTTCATGTGATATGAACACATTTGGCAATGCGGGCAAATCCATGTAGCACGCCAGAGTTTCTGCAATTCAGTTTTTCCAATGGCTCTTTACTTTATAATGTAAATAATTAAATAATCTAGCTGTACATGAGGTGTGGATTAAGAACCTCGGTAACCGTCATGTCAGTTTATAACATCTATGTTCGCATATGTGTTTCGCTGCTGTCAACATGTCATATTGCACTCAGTCATTTCACTTAAGAATGTTACCATGCTGCTACATGTAATAGAAATTGTCCGTATATCAGATATAAATATCGTTCAGACCGATTGGCTTAATACATCAACCGTTTCTAGAACTGAAACTGTTTACATGCATCATTGTCTATGATTAATCAAATTAAGTAGCCGAACAAACTGATTTTGATGAAAAACGTTGCCATAGCTACATGTCATGTTTTGTCTACATAGCTGACATTTTGATTGATTCCAAGTTTCAATATATATATACAAACGTTAAAAGGAACCAGTTAGATAAGAATCGAAGGCGTCACTTTTCGATAGGCATTGATGGACAATGAGTCTATCATCATCAGTAAATTTGTTTATGTTATTTTCGGAATTTAATATCGCTTTAAAAGTATTTAGGCATATCGCGACGTCCAACTCATAACAGGTGGAGGACGAACTAAGGGGACCTATGTGTACTATTTCAGACACAGAATGCACCCAGGTAGAACCACCGCAGTAAATTTGTGATAATGTGATTCTTCTATGTTAATAAGATACAAATTGCATGTTTTTTTATAAATAATTGTTTACATTTCAAATGAATTGTAGATTCAATGATAGAGTATGTAAATGGCAATGGTAAAGCATCTCGCGGCCATTTTGCAGTAGTATTTGAGCTAAAAATAGCAAAACACCTCCTGTTAGAGCATTACATGCCCTTGACATTGATTATTTCAGGAGAGATATTCTCGAATCGCATCTGCTCGATGAAACCATGCAAACATCAGATATTGATGATCTAGTGAATGTTTACACACAAGAACTCAGTAATATTTTAGATAAGCATGCACCTTTTCATACAAAGGACATTGTACTGAGACCTTCTCGCGCATGGTTCACAGAAGAACTTCTCAAGGATAAACATTTTAAACGTAAGCTGGAAGAAATATGGTGATCCTCCAAGATGACAGTTGACCATCAGTTGTATAGAGAACAATGTGCACTTGTTAATTAACTTTTAAAGAAAGCAAAAATTGATTTTGGAGAATTTGAGTTCTGTGGCATTGACCTAAGTTTCCATCCAAAATCACAAACAAACTTTTAGGCACTTCCAATGGGAACGTGATGCCTTCAAAGTCATCAGCGAAAGAACTAGCCCAAGACTTTAGTGATTTCTGTTCCAATAAGATTTTAAACAATTAGAGATGATATCCGCTTCCAGAGACAGTTCACTAACAGTCAATCTACACAGGAAACAAACTCATTACTGCCCACAATCCAAATGGTTGACTTTACTCCTATCTCCGATCAGGAGGTCAATACGATTATTTTAAGTTCTTAAAATAAACTATGGGGACTAGACCCTATTCCTACATGGCTGCTTAAAATGTGTACTGATAAACTTATACCCATACATACTAAAATCATAAAAGGTTCATTAGAGACAGCATATATTTTCAAGAGTTCGCGCATAAGTCCTCCTATCAAACGAAAACCTAGTCCCCAATGTTTTGAAAAATTACAGACCTTTTTCAAATCTACAGTTTGTCTCAAAAGTGCTTGAAAAATTGGTTGATTCTCGTTTAAAAGAATATCTGTCAGCCTTTCATCTGCATGAAGACCACCAGTGTATCTACAGAAAAATCCACTCCACAGAGACAGATCTTGTTAAAGTACATAATTATATGCAATATTCACTTGAATAAAACAAAGTGTCCGTTCTCGTCATGCTTGATCTGTCTGCAGCTTTCGATACAATTGATCATGACACTCTGCTACACCGATTCGAACATGAATTTTGGTATAGTGGAAAACCTCTGAAGTGAATGACATCCTATCTTAAAGACCGGTACCAAACTGTATGTGTTGAACGAGTCCTTTCACAGCCGGTATGAGCTACACTGTTCCACAAGCATCTCTCCTTGGGCCAAAACACTTTAAAATGTATACAAAGCCAGCAGGATCTATTTGCAGTCAACATGGACTTACACATTGTATCTACGCCGATGACTCCTCACTTTATCTGTCCTTCAAACCTACCAATAATGTGCGTGTAAGTGAGGCTCTTCACCGATTTGAAATTGCTTGACTGACATTATAATATTGATGGATCAGAACTTGTTGAATAATAATGCTGGCAAGACTGAGGTTATTGTATTTGCTGCGAAAAAACATGAGAATATAGTGAACAACCTATCTGTCAGTTGACACATCGCAAATACAAGCAACAACTGTTGTCCGAAATCTTGGTGCCTTCTTTGACACACGCATGAATATGGAAAATCAAATCAACTCAGTTTGTAGTTTCTGCTATTTCCAACTTCAGCAGATTGGTCGCATTCATCAATACTGTATCTTTCTTGTGATACCACAAAAACACTGGTCAACTGTCTTGTATCATCACATTTAGACTACTGTAATAGACTGCCAAATGGTGTCCAGAAGAACATTTTGAACAGACTACAATAAGTCTAAAATACAGCTGCAAGAATTATCATCAAAACATCTTTAACAAAAACAATACCCACATTCTAAATCAATAGCACTGGCTACTGATTCAACAACGTATCCATTTCAAACTGCTGTCTCTTACCTACTAAACGCTCTATAGCCAAGCGCTTGTAAATGTGCAGAATATACTTGACATCTATAGACCTCGCAGAAATCTACGTTCACAAGATAACGACGTTACCTTGTTTGTCCCCAGAACCAAAACGGTTTCCTTTGGAGACAGGTGTTTCATGTCCATTGCTTTAGTTATTTATAAGGGAATTAGAGACATGTCAATTACTACAACTTTTTTTCTCCAGCTAATTATAGTGTTGTATATAATTTTAAAGAGTATGACTGAGTCATTACAAATACACTATGGTATTGTTTTACTATTTTTACAAGTGTATTGCACTTTTATTTCATTAATAATTATTACCAGACAGACAGACAGACAAACAGAATATTTTATTTCGACTTATACATAGTACATCGTCAATCGTCATCGTACCACTACTTCTATGATAAGGCAATTCTCTCAATAATGATTTATAAAATATTCTTATACAGATTTTTTAAAATGTTTTACTCTTACAGATATTTTTACCTACTTGATAGGCTTTTTATCCCTACCGTAGTTGTTACCATTGTTTTGTTTGTTTTTATTTATGCAATCTATGTACATCTGTAAAGCACTTCTCAGCGTACTTATGTATGAAAAAAGTACTATATAAATGTGGTATAATAATAATAATAATAATAATAATAATAATAATTGCATAAATAAAGAACGTTGAGTACTGATGGAAGGTGATTTAAGATAGATACAAGCTGAAGAGAATTGATGTAAACGAGAAAGGTACAGATTGGGCATATACCTTCACCTTCCGGTTGTACTCGGCTTTTATTTCACCGACATTCCCACTTTTTGATAAGGTCCTGTACTTGATTTAGGCGTAATCTAAACATGATGGAGTAAAGAAATAAATTTAATCGTGTTTACTTTGGCAACATTTGCACTGAATAAATGTAAAATTGTAAAATATGGTTTTTGCTTCAATTTCGTCGCACTTTACTGAATTAAGTACGAAAACGTGCAACTTATTGCTGTTGGTCATTCATCCATGCTTGATATAGGCAAATACAGTGTCATATACTCGTCATCCAAAAACGTTTATAAAAAGGATTAGTCTGTCTGGCTGCTGGAAATAACATTTATAAGCTAGGCTTTATAAGTAAATGAAATGAAAATAAAATCTCATTACTCTCATTCACGGTTTAAAAATGATTTTATCACATAAATTGGCTTATGTTAGTGTCACAAAGCTGTGACATAAATATCATATGTAACTAGCTACATTTATGTGAATATAACATAAAAACGTTGTCGTGAACTTGATAAAACGCACTCAGTGTGCATCTTTGCGCAATTTTCTTAAAATTCCTCTTTATGTGATAATATAATTTTATATTCGTGTTTATTCAATATCATTTTTATTAAACTCGTTGACTAAAGTCATACGACACTCGATAAGGCTCGTGTAATATATATTTAGTCACTTTGTTTCTTAAATATGATATTGAATAAACACTCATGTAAGAAACTCTATATAATCTAATATGGTATTAGTAATATCGCACACGTTCACAAAGAAAATTGTGGTGTTGTTCTCTTACGATACAAACAATGACGATATTTTAACTAAGTATAGTAAAACATATGTCTACCTGCAAATTATTTATTTTGTTTGTTTGGAGTTTAACGTCGCTTTAACAGTATTTCGGTCATATCGCAACTTCAAGCTCATTATAGGTTGAAAAAGACCCCGGGGGACCTCTGTTTACTATATCAGGCACATAGTGCACCCGGGTAGAACCACCCACCTACCGCAAGCCACCTAGAAGGTTTCCTCACTTGAAAAAAACCGAAGTGCTCAGACTAGGATTCGAACCCACAGCGTTGAGGTGCTGAGAGATCGCAAGTCAACAACTATAAACACTCGGCCGCGGAGTGTCTACCTGCAAATTAAACATAGTAAGCCAATTTTCAAAACGGATATTGAACTCTGTATGCCTTATATCTACATGTAATATTTATATTTTCGAATAATCCAAGTTTATTTGCATCTAAGTTTTTTTCTGTTATAAATTGTTCCTCATCAGAATGAAGACGACTTTGCGGGAGTTTTTTTGGTACTTAAACAACGTTTGCTTAGTGATGTTAATAGCAAGTGTCATAACATCATCAATAATTAAAGTTTCAAATATTCAAGTCACTTTATTTAATTGGCAATATCAACAAAAACTATTTTTTGTCACTTACTTCGGTTTAACTCAAATATGAATAAAATGCGTTTATTCAAAGTATCATAAGTATCAGGGACATGGTTATACTATCACAGAATTATACAATAAACATGGTTTGCATTATTATATTTCAGAGATATGGTCAATTTGTAAATTTTGTATTAATTGCACACGGGAAAAACTACAGCATATGTATATAGATGAAAAAGAACTGATATCTGCTATGATATCGAGCTTGTTAAAGTAAATGTTCCTTTCAAATGTTGGCTATATTGAATATCATTTTTGTTTTCGTTTAATATAATTCGTTGCTTTTAGCTCTATTTTGTATATTTGGCTAAACGTGGAAATAAAGAGTATATATCGTTATCTTATTTAAGAGTAATTTCGATGCATAAAGAGTTGATAAATCACATTTTTATTACTTAAAGCGTTTCTGTAATGTGATTTAAGATCGATACACGCTAGGGGAAACTGAGGGAAATCATCAATGGTACAGTTTGGGCTACATGTCCATTTAGCCCGGCTTCAACCTTCATGACACATCGTTTGTTTCGTTTGGTGCGGTAGGTCATCTAGTCCCAATCAAGGACATTGTATGTAGGAACATATGTAATAGTTACCCTAGAAACATTTGTACTTATCAAGTGAAATGAGCTTAAAAACGAATGTAAAAAACAACGTTTTCACATAAAACTGACTGTACATGTCACTAGGGGTAGAAACATTTTAGAGTGAATGTGTCTTCAAGTGGTTTTCATAGGGCATAATGTTTATTTGCATAATCGACGAAAATGACATGTTCGATCTTGTCTTGCATCACCATTATATCAATAAGCGACAAAAAATCTGTATTTTGTTTCAATACATTACTTTTTAATGAACATATGTTACAATTCTTAATCATTGATTTTTCATTAAAAAACGACATTTAAGCAAACTATTAGAATACATGGCGGTAATGAAAATAACAATAAAAAGTTCAACAATATTTTTTCATGAGTTGCTTAACAAAAAACCAAGGTCGATTCTTTGAGTAAAAGTAATGTTAATACACGATAATATAACTATTTTAAATGACGGATTGTTTAACCAAGAAGAACACAAAAAGTTGGACAGATCGTACAATCCTCGCCGATTATTTATTATCAAAGCCTAAACATAGAAAATAACATCATGGTTTTTACTAATTCGAACAAATACACTCGTAGATCAAAGGCTGGAGTAGCAATGCCTTTGAAGTTACAATTTAATAATATATGCATTATGATGTTTTACATCTGAAAGCTGTGGGAGTAGATGAAGGGATATACAGCTGAGTTGGTGACAGCAAATGGACGTAATACAAGTAAACATAAGAATAAAGCGATACAACTGGTTTGAACAGGTTTATTTCACTGTTGCAAAGTGATTTCAGTATGATAAGGTTTTATGCGGTTGCTTGGTATAGTTTGG